>JAMBLF010001044.1:0-152769 GCA_030578115.1 Leucoptera coffeella
ATACTTTCGCTTCATTGACACTCATACACAGTCGGCGTGTATAAATTGTATATACATAGCATGTGAATTGTTTTAAGTAAACATTTGGATGGATAGCTTACAAATGTGGACGTCATTGAAAACTATAAAAGAGGGATTATTTAACACTTATATTGACAAACTTACTCACGTTTTTACATCCTGTAAGGAGCATAATCTTCTTAGTCACTTTTTGCACTACTGTCTAAGTTATGACCATAGTTATATAGAATTTTGGTGACTGATATTTATAAGTTAGCCCTTTAAATACAATTTATACCTAATCCCATAGCAAATTCGATTCCGACGACATGCCGGGAAGAAAACTAAATATTTAGTATAGCATAACAACTATTTACATCTCAGACAAGCACGCCACTTGCAGATATAGTTGTTTTATTATACAATCCAGGTACTCTGAATAAGACATCGTAAACTATAATATGGTATATGTTTGTATATAATATAGTTAATGTTTGTATTGAAATAATAAAAGGTTCTATTATATTATACGTTGTATACGAGTACATATACAAACACATACTGAATTTCTTTTTTCTCAATGTGCGTTATGACATATACTATTACAATACATGTAATTCTATAATACATGTATGTAACACGGGTATAATGAAGACATTAGTGAATGAAGAGTGTCTGCTAGTAAAAAATGGTGGGAATAAATTGTTGTATGAAGCTATTCAATTCGACAGCCATTGTCTGTCACTTAAGTTAGTAAGTCCATTCTTTTGACTATGTTTTATATCAGTTGTTATCCAGAAAACTTTTCAGGACAGAAAAGTCTACCAAAATTACGTTTCTAAAAAAGCCAATGTTAAATTTCTAAACACTTGTACACTAACCGCGAAGAAATGTCTTACTCTTTTAAATTCTTTATTCAGGACAAACATTTCAGAACATAATAATCATCTTAATTATATTTATAAAGGTACTTTGATTTGTCGTACAACGATTTACTACCTTACCTTTTAAAAAATTCAAGCAGCCTAATGTAAATCAAATTGGTTATTTTCTTACTTAATATCTTAGCCTGACCTCTATCCAAATTCACTAGTTGCAACTCTCAAATGAGCTGTTCTCCATATAATTAAAATCAGTTACCTAGATCTTCTTTTGTAATTGTACAAGATTTCGTCTCGTACAAATAATGTGTGCACCTAGTGAATGCAAGGACGCCACTATTGCACAAACCACTGTATCAAACTCACATTTAGACTTGCCTTGTTATTTAGGATGTTTATTTATGGTACTGTATGGTGTAATGTTAATGGTGTTTGTAGATAGGAAGATTTATTAGTTATTCAGTTTTAAGGCTGTGTAAGGATTTATAGTAATAAGTAGACGGTTAAAATGATATTATTGCAAACTTATTAAGTCTTAATCTTGCGTTGAAATTGTAAAAAATAAGTGAAATGAAAAGAAAATCTTTTCATTAAACATAAGGATCATAAAATCGCTTATTAAAGTAAAAAAAACATTTTTTATAAAAAAATATGTCATTAACATAAACGTGAAGTGATTTTGGTAATCCAATATAAAAAGAGTTAAAGAAATAAAAGTATAATACAACAAGTAAGTAATAAAGAAATACAACTTTTGCATGTACGTTACTTGTACAATTTCAATTATAATTATCTCTTTTAGTAAAGACAGCACCTTATAGCAACAATTGCACAGTAAATTTAGCATCACAATTGGAATTTATTGCGCTAGCTTAAATAGTAAAACATATATCAAGCTGTGGTATTCAAAAGTTACTCACAGAAGCCAAATGCACAGTTTACTCAAGATTAACCCAATTGCTTATTGGGGGCATGGACCCATAGACATCCAATTTGCACATTGAGTAATTATATATCCGTTCAATATGACCTTCAGTAGTATTCGCTTACTGTTGGATTCCCGCATGACTCATAAATTCACGTCCCTTTATCTATCTATCTTTAGTGGACGGAAACTTGAAGATATTATATTCATGTAGGTCACTATTAGCAAGAAATCTGGATCGTTATGACATTTACATGAAATAATGAAGGTAGATTGCTAGCCCATCTATTGAAAGATTCCATACACATCACACCCGTTTCGTTATGGAGAGTTAGGAAGAGATCACGGATCCCCATCTGTCACGATTTTAACAAACTACTTTCGCTTTATTGACACTCATACATCTCTTCATACTCGGGGGTTATAGGTAATTCTAACGTCACCCTTTTTCAATATGGAGTCTATCTATTCCACTGACTGTATTAATCGACTCCTAAAACATGCGAAAACGGCAGCTAGTTACCAATCGATTTACATCGTCGTCAAACTAGCACAGGATTGAATATCCGTTCAATTTGACCTTCATTAAATCTTCGGTACATAGTATTCGCATAATATGGATTCCCGCGTGATTCATCCATAAGGATTACTGTTATTGTCTCCATACAAACATCCGGACACTGACTTATGCTTTTTATGTGAGGTGTTGTAAAAAATGACACGGTTTGTTATATATTCACGTGTGAACAGTTATTGGTGGTTTCGACTGCATGTTTGTTCAGGTAAATCTATTTTTATTTAGGCAAACGATATGAATGTAAAAAAACATAACTGCGGATATTTTTGCGGAATATTATTATATACAAGTCACAAAATGCGTATGTGGCAGTTTAACAAACCCTGCACGCCTGTCTCTATATAAAGACAAAAGCGTTCACGACCAGTAATCCTTGCGGGACAGTCAGAGGTTCAAGTGTACGTATTTATAATTGCGGAGGTTGTAAATCTGTGGCCACTTCGAACCCACGTGTTTACCAGATAGTCAGTACTTTAATGGCAGGTGGTAAGCCGTGTGGCAGTTTTGGACCCTCACCGTCTCTTTCATACACCTTATTTAGGTCGTTGTGTCGTCTTTAGTAATAATTATTGAGAAATTCCCACCGCACCATGTGCATGTACTAGATAACAGGTTGCGACATCTGCAGTCGGTTGGCCGTAACCGCTTATTATTACCTAGGTTCAAATGAACCGAAGAAGATACAGCACATAGTTAAAATTTACGGTTTAAACGTAAGGTTTTTTAACGTAGTTGTTTTAAGTTTAACCTGTATTAATAAGAATAGGTTTCATGCAAGCTTGGAGGAAAGGAAGTTCACGAAAGTTTTTTATAAAGCCAAAGTGGAAGGTAGAGTTGGACGGGGTAGAACATATACATATCAAATTAGATACATTATTCTCAAGGCGGATGTACGCAGCGTGAAGAATCCGAGAGCATGTATGAGAAGGTTATTAGGTGTGACTGGAGCAAGAAAGATTTGTCAGGATCGTTCCACGTAGCAATGGAAAGTCACTGCCTATACCGTTGGCGACGTAGATGTGTGAATATATGTATGTATGAACACGTGACACTATGCATGTACCAATAAAGTACAGTGACATATTGCTACAGTTCAGAATGATAACAGAATTTCTAATCCCCGGTTAACCAATTAAAGGTTAACCTACACTCTGATAAGGCACATTTAATTTATTGCAAGACTAAGTCTCATACATAAGCATCACGACTTGTGTATACACTCCCTTTTTAAGTGGTGGGGTAGTCAGATGCTCAATTAGTGCCCAAATTTCGAAGGCATGTTATGTATGGGTTACTCAAAGCCCGCGTTTCACTAGATAGACAGCGCCCAACGTGATAGATAGTGAACCGCATCGCCGTATACAGGCACTGGCTATTAGTCCCAAGGGATTGGCAGGTTTGCCCACTTTTTTTTCCCTTACCGTTGTACTGTAAATCATGTACTTACCTAAATGAAAATACATACATTTTACAAACAAAGAATTACCTCTATTCGGCCATGTTGCAATAAAAATGAAAAAAAATCGCGAATCTCTCAAAGTTACGAAAATATTATTCAAAGACAGTACTGCAGGTACATTCACAAAGATCCGCAATCCTTGAAAGAAATGTGCACTCGTAAATCGTCCCAATGACGTATGAAAGTGGCAAGCACAAGTTTCAACCAATCGCATAGAGTCTGAAAGGTGAAGGCTGCCGTACCAGGATTTTAGACGTTTAAATTAGTACTCGACTCAAGTTGGAATGCCAATTAGTGTATTGATAATTATACTGATTTGGTCGTGAAATGAGGTATATTATATGTTGTTTAAGTAAAGTATAGTATTAAGGAATATGATATAGCTTAAGAAGTTTTCCATACGTTGATTAGTACCAATCCTTAACACAAGTACTAAATTAACTATAGCGAGGAGCTAGGTCAATTGTTTATTAGTGTCTTACAATATTAAAATTATACTTTCATGCATATCCTTTAATCCCTTTCGGGGTGGACAGAACCTCGGAGATATTATATCTCCTAGGTCACTTATCACTATGAATATTGGGGGTTGCGATACCATAATAACACATCGGTGACAGTTTGTTAGCCCATAGCCCAATTGATTTAATTTAAGATAAGAACCGATAAGAACCTTAGAGATACTTAAACCATTCCATTTACCACAATTACTTTAGTCGCCTCCTACGACATGGTGGTAAGAACGGCACGTAGTTAACATTGTTTTACTTCCTAGCTAGCATGGAATTTTTTTCAACATCTTATATTGGCTGTTCTTTCGTAATTGTACTTCTACAAATACATACAAACATCTCGTCATCTAATAGAGGGGTAGACAGACATCCTGGATCCCTTTTTTCCCATCACTATCCTTCTATCTCGCTTGTTACCAGTAGCTATTCCGATATACATCATTATATGTCGCCTGACATATTATTACTAGTCATAAGGTCCTTCATATTTTGCGTAATTCTCAAAAATCTGTTAACACAAGTTGAACTCACGTGAACTTCCAAGTTCAGTCACCTTCCTTACTGTAGCGAGAGACAGCCCGACAGTTGAAAAAAATTGCAACGAAATTTATTCATAACTATTCAATATGTTGGAAGCGTTTGTGTTTAAAACGAATTGACTGAAGTGAGAATGTCAGTCAAGTGAACTAATTATTTTGAGAAGTAATTCGTCGTATTATTTCAATCAATTGACTGACATTCTTGACTTAAACTGAACATTGCAAAGCCTTAAAAAATACGTATTATTTGCTGTAAAACATACCTAATATAATCCTTAATCATGTAGTATCCATTTAAAGAGACAAATAACAAATGTATACATGGGTAGTTTAGATTTATTTGCATACAAATAAATACACGCAGCACAAAAAAGTGACATAACTTAGAAGTTACATGAATGAAAACAACAGTTAATAATTCTACATGTCTCTCATTCTCACAGAGCTTAGGATTACTTACTAAACCTACAAAAGTTGACTTTAAAACTTTGCTTAAACAACTTAGTCGCCTCCTAAAACATTATGGTAACCGGAGTAATGTCAATGGTCTACTGGGTTATGGGCTAGCAACCTATCACCAACGTTCCATATTAATGCAATCACTGATCGGACATATGCCTAAAAGTGTCAGTCGATCCCGAAAGGGATTAAGAAATGTGAATGTATATTATATACGCATATTTCAGCGGTTAATAAAGATTGTAAATAATTTTCATAAAATATTGTGTAACTGGTGGAAATCCTCCGTTAATAATTAATATATTATATTAAGGTACATGCTTGTTTATTATTAATATTAATTAGATTCTCTATGACGATAAATGAAAAATGTTTACTCGAATAAACCAGTTTAGATGACTTGATTAAAATAAAAACTATTTATGTACTGATAATTACTTTGGCATCCGATTAAAGGTTATGATGTGTTTATGGGACAAATAAAACTTATTCTAATTTGGAATCGAAAACGATGTGACGGTGTTTGATTGAACCATTGTAAACCAAGTAAGAATTATAAATTTTAATTTATTTACTCGTAGTATATATTAATAATCCTTATTTTTCTACTCGGATTTTTAATAAATATCTTTTCAATTATATTTATTATACATATAAAAGTCAATATTGCCGTCACTTTGTGAGCAAACTATCTGATAAACATGTGGTTTAGATGACGCCTTAGAATCAATAGGCAAAGACAATAGAATACATCGAACATCTAGTTAGAGGTTATTTTAATTTACACTGCTGTTTTGTCATGAAATTGTTTGTTTCTCATGTAGTATATTCTGTTTTAAATACAGGGTTCAGCCCCTTCTTAGGGCAGTGTTTTATTACTATAAATTAATGGTTTTTTTGTACTGCACAGTTATAGTCTTAGTTTATAGTTAGCATATGTACAGTCAACGCTAAAAATGCAGTCTTAGTAACTTTTTATAATGTTTACGTTTATACAATATTAAGTGAATAAATATATTATTATTATTGTATTCTTTTGTCTCTAACGTAAACACACTAACAAAACAACAATAATTCCTTTTAGGACAGTCTTAAACTAACCTGGCTATTGTCTTGTGAAGATCTTTGGCACTAACAGCCTTAAGTTACACAATACCTACCCATGTTTTAACCTTTGCATTCATACATACATCTAACGCACATAATTCCCTACATAGTGGTAAGCAGATATCATTGATGCCCATTGGTCACATTCCTGACAAACCACTTTCGATTCATTGACGTTCATACACCTCACAATACTCATTGGAAAGGTTATGAACATGTTCATACACATTCAAAGGTATTGAATTTTAATAAATTATAATAAAAATACATTGACAAAATGCGTCGAATACTATGTGAGGGAAAACATCGTGAGAAAACCTACCTGCTCCCGAACAGGTAATAGTTAGTGCTTGTAAATGGCGATATAGCTTGCCATCTGTCACATTGAATACTAACGTGGGTTCGAGGTAGCCATAGAATTACTACCTCTGCGATTGCGGGCACGGATACCTGAACCTCTGACTAACCCGTATGGGTCGTGAACGCGTTTGTTTTTTTTAAATTACAGTATTTTTAACCTTTGTTTCAGATAAAAACCTGAAAAACCATGTGGGTGGTGTCGAGGCGCCTTTATAGCGCTTTATGGACATTCCTGACAATCATCCTGATCATATCACCGAGCTTCAGTGATCCAGGTATTCTACTATAATATACTACATAACGAACTTACCTAGGGGATAATTGTGTATTAATTGGTGTAATAGTATCCTGAGTATTATTATTATAAACTTATTTGTATTATCAATTTTGGTCTCAAATGGTTCCAAAGTAAGATCAGCGTTTTGTTGCAATAATTACTTGCTCAGTAGCAAGGGGCTTGACTCTGTACAGTAGGTATAGTATAAATCCCGGAGCAATTACCAAAGACAATGAATGATATTTTCTGATTTTCTATTTATAACTACTTACAATATACTAACTACATATTCGAACTGCACAAACCACGGTGTGAGGTCCTTAGGACAGGACACTTGGGTTCAAGGTGGATTAGAATTAATAACTCCGCAATTGCGGAGATGGATACAAGCCTTGCTAAGCACTGCGCTATCTTAAGTTAAAAAAATAGTGTTTTAATTGCTTACTGTACGGATTTTATTCCGTATATCTCACGGTCATTATGACTTAAAACTATTAAAAATAATGACTTTTATTGCTATAACGCATAATTAAATAGACACTTTAAATACTAAATTTAATATAAACATACACTTCAAGACTATTATTCCGTGCTGGGTAGCCGTAATTGCGAATTTTTAGAAATATTCAAATCCAAGTCTCTACTTTTCATTAGATTGTCTGTAACTTCATAGATTTCATGATACCATTCCGAAGAATAGGTTTCCTTTTCTACGTAAGTGCTAATTAGCTGCCGTTGTTCCCGGCATGTCGTAGGAGGCGAGTAAAAGACGATGGTTAAATAAATAGGCTAGCAACCTGATATTAATGCTAAAAAGTGAACTACCCCACACCCCGAAAGTTATTAAAGAACGTGAATGAATATAGGTTTTCTCACTATAAAGGAACTCATACGGGTACGTTAATAAATAACAACTCGGCAAATCTCCCTCGTTTCACTCATACCCATTTACCATCTCATAGAGAATGCTCTTCTAATCTTCACGTGCGTACACACGCCGTAAGAACAATTTTCATACTTTTGCTGCTAATATATAATTCTCACTCATTCATTCATACACAATCATACCTGGTTCCTTAATGTTTTTTTAAGAAAAATACATAAGAATATTACGTTTATTTAACACAAAATTATTGTAGTAGAAATCATATTATATATAGTAGTATGTATTATCATAGTACTAGGAAATTGAAACTTTCAAAGTCTCACAGACTTTGCAAATGACAGATCAACCATTTGTATTATTGATCCGGATATCTGAAATTTGCACAAAAAATATACAAATCATCTATAACTGCAAGATCCGTTCATCAAAAATAGGTTTAAAAAACACACTTCATTCATATTTTACAAGCCTTTTGAATACTTCTGTCAATGATGACTTGTTTTACTTTGGCATGAAAAACTAACTAAGTTGAAAAATACTAAGAAACATGAACCAGCATTTTATATCTGAAGGGGGTTATTTGTTGATGTATAATCAAAATCTAAATATATAATAAAAAAGTTATATGTCTTATACTTTATTAAAAAAGTAATATAACTTAACATACAAATGTACTTTAGTTGTTTTATTTTAATTTCTATTTTGTTTATACGTCTTCTGATTTGATACTGATACATTGATATTTAAAATTAGATCAAATCTGTGAATTGTACCTATGCCTTAGTTAGATTTTGTAACCTTCATTGATACAAAAAAAAAACGTTTATTGATGCATGACAGTGTTTCTAACTTTTCCGGCTGAAAAAAGAAATTTCCTTAACACTTTAACTAAAAATAAACATGATAACGATAACATTCATTAATAATCAATAAAGATGTTTTTCCAATTAGTAACCGTACTATATTATACAGGCATATCATCTAAAAATACATACATACATACACATCACGCCTGATTCCCTGTAGAGGGGTAGGCAGAGATCACAGAACCCCATTTGTCCCGATCCCAGTCATATGTCTTATTGGGCCGGTCCCTACGTAACTATTATATATATATATATATATATATATATATAATAGTTACGTAGTTACGTAGGATATTTATGTAAAAATATATCTTGGTATATTAATGATCACTTTTTTACGTATTCTACTGTGACAAGAAATGACAATCACAGAAACAAAGTTAATCAAACTTTTTGTTATCTAACCTATTTAATCTATAATAATTAAACATGATGTCATGTCAAGTAATCGTAAAAAGCATTGAGGTTACTCGCAAAAAGTTTACATCGGATATAGTGAGCAAAAAGGTTGATAAGGCAGACAGACCTCATTTGTGGCGAACCGGATATAAGTCCAGTTGGTAACATCGGTAGAGATCTATATTAAATGGGGTGTTTTCTTATGAGACTGTGATACTGTTTACAGATAAATAAACATTCATTAAATGCAATAATCGTGTGATAAATGCTATTACGTTTATATGATATAATAACGCGCTTTTGTACAAATAATATGTGCAAAAATACGGACTCCCATATTAAAAAAAACAATTTTCGCTTCCATAATGTGCTTTTATAATTTTATAATATATAAATAGATAGACGATGACTAGAGAGATAGGAGGAGATTTCCTACTTTTATCAATCGACTAAGGGTGTTTTTATTTAAAGAATACAAATTTATCCTCTTCCTTTATATAGAATTTGTATTAAACACAAAATATACTCAATTCATTTTTAACATATATTCAACACTAAAAGTAATACAGTTATGTACATACATACATACATATCACGCCTGATTCCCTATAGAGGGGTAGGCAGAGATCACGGATCCCCATTCCCGATCCTTACAGACCGCTTTCGCTTCATTGACACTCATACATCTTCTCATACACACTCGGGGGTTAAAGGTACTCCTAACGTCACTTTTTTCAATATAGTATGCATATGCAGTGTATGCACACAAAAGTATATTTACCTCCGTAAGCGACCACCCTAAAGAAACAAGGATATGAATATTCCTAGCATACTCCATCTTGCTTCATATTAAATCAGCAGGTCACGATAAGCAAACACAGTGATTAAGTTAAGACGAGGCGTGATCTAATTTATCTCATTGAGCTAAGTGCATGTTGGATTAAGGGCCATTCATCACAAATCAAGATTTAATTGAACAGTATGAACACTATATAATCAACATGGTTGCGCAGTGACTTGCAAATTTACATATGGACGCGAATTACGATTAATATTGTTTTTTATGAGCTTCAGTTTAAATTGCACGGTTAATCTGTTCTAAAATCAAATTCTGTAGACAAGGGATAAACCGTTTACGTAATATTATTTATTTCATTAAAATAATATATATTAGTTTGTATGTATTTAAATGATTGTAGATTGATGTAGTTTAAATAAGTAATTATAATAATTTTGAAGGACACTATTACACCAACTGAACTAGCATTTTGCTAAGGTCATTTAAGACTTATTAAGGGTTCAAATCGAAATATATTTAAGACACATATACTTGCCTATTATACTGATTACAGACACGTCGTACGTATGTCTGTATTTCTAGAAATACATACATAGCATATATAATCAAAAACCAGATTGCTAAAGAAAAGCGTAGTTCTTAACTCTGCCTCAGAACTTAATCTTCGTCTAAAATCCAACTTATAAACCAAAATATCTTAAGAAGTTATAAGCAAGAATATTCTGATGTAACGGTGGACAACTTGAATATACATCTTTCTTATCTTCGTGTCAATTAATAAATGCTAAGCCACCTCTAGCACGAAGCGTCATATTTAACAATTTTAACCTCGATTATCTTCATCAATAATATTAATTAAAAACCATCATACGTACAATATACGAATATTTTATGTATAATTGTAATAACACATATCATTTGTACACATCACATGTACAAGAACATGACTTTGACCGAAATTTCGTGCACCGGAACTTTGAAAAAGTGATGCAATTATATTAACAGACCGACAGGAACATTAAGCTAGTAAATTACTTTAGTTAGCTTCGTAAATTGAGTCCTTGACATCTTCATGATCATGTGCAACTAATCATTAAGCAAAAAACTATACAGGGGTAATTTGATGAGGTTGTTAATTAAACAGTACACGCGTTTTATTTAGTACATATTTGTTAGTTAGTCAGGATTAGGACAAATGAGTGATCCGTGATCTCTGCCTACCCCTCTACAGGGAATCAGGCGTGATGTGTATGTATGTATAGAGCAAGGGCTTATTGTGTAGGATTTTGGAATAACAAACCCATTTGAGAGGTAGCTAAATATACCGTGGTGACTTAGTAAATAAATCAAAACAACGCATCGGGTTATTAAAAATCTATATCTATTTAAATTCCACGTAACTCAGTTGTTAGGAGCACACACTCGGCTGTTATAGGTACTCCTAAAGTCATCCTTTATCAATATAACGTCTATCTGACTGTCTTAATCTACGTAATCGCCCTTCCACTTCATTCACATATGAATATTCCAAATGGAATATTTGTCAAAAATCAATCGCATAACATGTACAAACCATCGAAACATGCCCTTTTCAATCTTAGTCACTACGTCTAATACCCGTGCTCTATATTAGGACGTATATAGGTTGATAAGGAAGCATCGAGTACGGATGTTACAAACTGTCATACAATACCGTAGTAACCTAAAAAACGCCGTTTAGCCACGATACATATCAATCAATCATTAAAGAAGACCTTGTGATTGTCGTTCGTTATAACTTCAAGTTGTTAGTATCAAGTAACATTTGCACCAGTTCACGTGTAAGACTAAATGTTATTTCCGGGCTGTTCGCCACCGTTTTTTAGTGTATGCGTAAAACATCGAAGTTTATTTAGGTCTTAGTGGTTTATTAATAAAAAACAAATGCTGTATCATTGAAATAAACGGTTAGTTTATTATGGATCCTTTTAATAAATAATACGTTACTACTAGCATACCTTTTTTTTTTTTTTTTTTAACGTCAGGAAATCCCCTCGGATACCCGTCCGGCCCTGGGGAGCCGGAGGATTATGTCGGACTCGAACCGACTAAAACCTGACGGTGTCCACCGGGGCGCCTTACTCGGCGGGGTCGCGGGAACGCGTGAGCATAACATCACGCGACCCCACCGGCGCAGTCCGGCCGAAGCCAGACCCATCCCCGGCCAGGTGAAGGTCCCCCCACCCAGCCAACACCGAGGGGCGCGCGGGACACGCGCACACCACCTCTAGGCCGAACGCGAAGGAGCGGCAAGCCCCAGCTTACCACCCCACGGCCCTAGGTAGGGGAGAGAGGAGGTCACGCTTTCCGCTTTCGTGACCCCCCCTCCCCACCACCCAGCCCATCTCCAGAGCCCAGTTTCCCGGGCTCAAGTAATTTTTTATAGAGGTTTTCTTCCTCGTGGTCCAAGGAGCAAGCCCCTTAGACCCTCGGCCCTGACCAGAGAAAAACTCCAGAACAGGGTTACGAGATTTGACGGTGGCAGCGCAGAAACTGCCTGCCCAGCAATCGCGTCGATTGCCGGGCCCGCTCAAAAGCCAGAGACGGACAACCCAGTGCCGGGACCAAGGCACCAAGAAGCCGTCCCCGGCACCCGCTGCTCCAGGACTCCGTCGGGTCCATCGACGGAGATGGAGCAGCCCCGGGGCAATTGGTTTCACGGCCGTTGGTCGCTCGGCCGCTACTCACAGGGTGGGCCACGAGAAGGCTTGCCCCATCCACCCCACTACTAGCATACCTACACATTCTCAACTTTTCATCCCTTTTACAGAAAAGTATACAGAAAATGGGGCACCTGATGATATATCCTAGGTTACTCTTGAGATTAGATTTTGTACCTTGATGTCATATGGAGTTTGACATTGTATGAGAGTTGTCTCTTTGTACTATATAAATACTTTCTTATTAGTAGCATCTTCATTTTGTAAGATCCACATTATGCTATCTACTGGTGAAAGGTGATGATTTCAAGATTATCCATGAGCATCAAGATATGCTGATGAGTATGTAGGTCAGTGAAGCGGAAGTGGTTGGCTTGGAAATTTTGAATCTGTTGTGTGTATCTCGCTAATGACAATCCCTGATTATAGTAATGTAAAAAAGAGTAGAAATATAAGGAATGACAGTCAGTATTATTCCATATTGTTAGCTTCCCAATCTTGAAAATGAAATGAAAATCTTTCATTCAACATAAGTATCATAAAATCACTAACTAAAAAATATAAAAAAAACTTTTTACAAAACATGTCACGAATTCTTGAAACAGATCAAATTAGATTATTAAAACTAATGGCATTTCATAAATATTTTATTCTGGATAGCTTATTGATGATGGATTAGGTATGAGTAGCTGATCTGAAATATTATGAGTCAAACACTAATTTCTTAAGAATTAAGTGTATATTTACAAATCTATAAAACTCAAAATCCAATATGGCTGTCCCAAACCAAAACCCTTTAAGAGCCATTTAGTAAATTTTACAGGAGAAGCAAAACAAACAAAATTACGTGCCTATCATAAAGTAAACAGTTTTAAAAGTAATACGTATAAGCTTTGGCTCTGAATGCGTTAGAGCAGCCAATGCATGTATTAGACACAGTTTTATATTAAATTAAGAAAAATCTAAATACTTTTGTAAATAAAATGTCTCTTACTATCTTGTGCTTTGGGACAGTCAAATAGTATCTAAGTATACGTATCTAAGGTACTCAAAAACATGTTTATAACCCACGACCACCAACAAAACTTCACCATAACTTGTCATAAGACTTTGCATCTAATAAACGTTAGACCGCGTTACCGACCATTAGGAAGCGACGCAGTGACGTCGCAGTGATAGTGAAAGTTATACTTAAGCCGTAAGTGAAGGCCGTATAGTGTAGTTCCTGCATAACATTTTGGTGTCAAACCTTAAAAACGAAGCTATGACGTCACGAGGACAAATATTTTGAATAGTTTAAGGTTTTAATGTTGGCACTTATGCACGTGTAATACATAGATTGATCACACAGAAAGTTTTTTACTTTTATCAGTTTTCTTCGTTCGTTCGTTCTAATCAGTTAAATAATCGTGCTAGTCTAGAATGTGAAAGGACGTTTCCAAGATACCGTACTTCCTGACATATAGTAGGAGAGGATTAAGGGGCTTGGGGTAAACCAATAGGGGCTGTAACAAATAGAAACTAGGAGATTTTATTATGCTCCGAGCTGGCGTCCACCGAGACAAAGGATGTTATGTGGAACATTGGTCATAAGTTGCTAACCCATAGCCCAATTTATCCAAATTACCCCTAGTCCCTTAGTCACCTGCAACGATATGCCGGGAAGAACGGCCGCTAGTTAGTATTCTTTTTACGTCCCAGATAGCACGGGAATACTACTTATGTATCTTTGTATATTAGTGTTTTCCCATTAAGAATTGTCAAATAATGGAATGGCAACGATTGTATTTGTAAATATGACAATGTGGCATTGTTTTAAGAATGTAAGTGTAAATGAGAATTACCGATGTTTGTAGTTTTGTCGGTTTTGACTCACGAAAGGATGTTTTGATGGATGCTATTGAAGTTTATACATATACAAACGATCTCCAAAGAATTATGCGAAAGACCATTTAGTTTTAAACCCATTTATACACATTAAAACTATTTATATAGTAGTATGCTAGGCTAGAGGTCCGCGATGTCATATTTATGTATCTTTTAAGGAAAGATGATTGAATTAGAGAATCCTAATATTATGTTTTCCTATGTAATCCTATATAATTTGTATATAATTACGTACTCAGTAATTTCATGACCTTATACTATTTGTTAAGTAAGTAGTGGAGAACCTTTATTCTCTTTCTTTTTTTAATAAAAGAACTGAGCTGATGCTTAATGTAACCCTACATACAATTTATCAATAAACTAGTAAAATTAATTGATATTTTCGATAGATAATCAATAACACAACAATTGATTCTGTTCTAATCCAATCAATCGTCGCCTTTATGTTACGAGTATTATAAACCAGTGAAACTGAGGCATCGTTAAGCACATTATTCACAGAGTGGGTGTGATGCTCTTGAAATGCCCAATAAGGTCACTCGTCCAACAAACGTATCATCTGGTCGCTTCCTAATAATTATAATGAGCATTGACACATTTGATTGAGTAGCGCCATCTTGAATTGATTCGTTAAATTACTTAATAATGATGAATATGTATCAATGGTTAGTTATATAAGTAAGCTGTCTTTATAGGTTAAATGAGATAATTATCTGCAGCTTTTTGTTAGGTATCAAGTTATATTCGTTAATGTAGCTTCCGGATTTAGCCTATTTTAATTTATTTACACAAACACACGTGAAGATCAGAAGTCTAGAGTGTACATACGACAGTTGCTATGGATGTTAGTGAGGCCAGATAGGTTTGTCAGGATTTAGAACACACTTAAATGTTTTGTTTCAAGTTTAAGAAATTTAAGAATCACTGCTTTATAGGTTTTACTAAATCTTTACTAAATGCCCTGTGAGTTTCATTTCGATTGGGAAATATCTGAAAAATGGGCCCTCAATCCAGATGCACGATTATTCAAGGCGATCAATAGACATTGCATTGAAAAGTAGAGGCGTGTAATATATTTATGTATAAGCGATATTGTAGTATCCAAAAAACTATTTCAGTTATAATTTAACCAGCTTTAAGCTACATATATTCCAAGTTGAATTCGTGCAGATAATTGTTGGTTATTAACAAATAGTTCGAGTGTCTAACCACTTCCTGATTAGCATAATATTTGCATATCGATTAATCTAAATGGGTACTTAATTTTATAGCCTTTAAATACATATACCTATATATCAACAAGCAGGCATGATGGATGTGGAGGCTAATCTTAAAAAACAGGCTTTTATAACTGTTAGACAACTTTTGAAAAAAGAATTATAAGAGTCTGAGCTTTTATTCTGTCTAGATATAAATCAAAGGTAATTTATTTAAAGTTGGTTTTTATAAATATGATAGAATGTTATTTTTGTCAGGTACACACAAATACTAACACATACATTCAGGTTCTTATAACAATTTCTATAATAACCTCGGAGATAATAAATTATAATATTTCCTAAGTCAAAGTGACGTACCATTAATATTGGAGTTGTGATATCATATAAAACATTAGAAACAAAACGCTTACTTATCGCCTAATAAATTCCATTTACAAGTAGTCCCTGAGTCTTCATATGCAAGCCGTACTGGGAAGAACGGCAGCTAGTTAGCATTCTTCTACATCCTAGACTAGCACGGAACTTGAATATTATAGACAAACCTATTCACGACCCTTGCGAGGTAGTCAGAGGTTCAGGTGTCCATCTCCGCAATTGTTAAGGTAGTAATTCTATGGCCACCAGATAGTCAGTACTCAATGTTACAAGCGGTAAGCCATGTTGCCATTTACAAGCACTGACTATTACCTGTTCGGGGAACAGGTAGGTTTCCTCACGATGTTTCCCCTACGTAGTATTATATTTGACCTATTTACTTATGAGTACGGACATTACTTGATGTCGACATGTTTATTCTCTTAGACATGACTGGGTAGCCATCATCAATCATGTCGGGTATATTACTCAAAAGCGATGATAAATCGAAATGTCTGTCTGCTTATTTAATCTTGTACTTCATCATCAGTGGTGTAATTTGTCATCGGTCCTATTTTGGTTGTACGTAATGATATTAGGTACAAAGTACGTACTCTGTACTTGTATTTTAACTGTATGTAATGTGGTTTGGTTTATGGATTTAGTTTTCAAGTTTTTACTGTACATGTTATGGATAAATGTATGAGCTAATTTTAATTATAATAAAAAAAAATGTTCCTTTCAACAACTGAGAATACATTCCAATTTTGAACGACCTTTGTCGTATGTATAAAGATCTTTTGACACTGAAAGCTTAAGTTTCACCAAACTGTCAGCACTTAAAGTGTCATAAAATCTTCCAAATCGCCGTATAGAGGCAGTGACTATCGTTTATTCCAAAGACCGGGTGGGTTTGTTTATGATTTTTTCGCGATCTTCAAGGTTCTGTCCGAAAATTGAGTGTCAATGAAGCAATGGGATAGATGAGGATCCATGATCTTTGCCTACCCCTCTACAAGTAAACGGCTGAGATTTGTATGTATGTATGTTCTCGCTTACCAAAGAACGTCAAAATTAATCTTGCACTATATGCTTAACTAATTAGTTCTGATTCTTTCTAATTAATTCTCTTCGCTAATCTTCTCAGAAGGTTGAACTGATACAAATCTGAGAACTAGTTCCGATAACGTTTACTCACATTATCGCACCCACTTGAAAATCAATCAAGAACCACTTGAGCCGTGAAAAGTATGCAATGAGTTATATTAGGATCCAGATTACCATATGTACTAGTGCTGAATATGGAATTTAAAATGCTTGTCAATACCTTGAATAACAGTAGCTAAAAATATCTCAACACATCGAAACATATAATTCAAGTGCGTTAATCCTTAAGAAGATACAATAATATCTCCTTGATTATAAACAAGTGAAATTGATACACTTAAACCTTTACAAATTGTATTTAGGCTATTGTAAAAATTATGTAAAATTAAAAAGCTTCATATGAGCTTTGCAACAATTAATCTTTGGGATGACTAGAGGCTTAAATAGCTATTATTGAATCTCTTTAAAATCAGTCTTTGACCACTCGATTATCATTTACTACTTACTTGATTATTACTAAATAATAGAGGAATATATAGGTTTATTTCGAATCTAAATTAATTAATTAGCTTAATAGACCTAACAAAACCTAATGAGAACTAGTTTTAATTGTTAACCAGAGATGTTAGTGCGATAAATATAACATTTTGATTCGACAATGACATTGTTACACGACTTTTAATTACTAAGGTAGACTTAGCTTTCACATTCACTTACAGATTGTCAGATAACTTGAAGTTAATTAAGTTGACAGCATTGATACGGATCGTAGTTGACAATGTGTAGATCTTGGAACGGGTTGATTTAATGCTTGGTTTCTTAACTGATCTTGTTTGTCATTGAATAAACGTTCTACATTATGTGAACTATTCTAATGTTCTTTGAATTGTACTGACTATTGAACACTTATACGCAACTGTGTCCTTAGAATTAAATATTCGGTAAACACACGCATTCACATCTCGATTATGCAAAAGGATAGACAAAGATTGGTCCCTAAAACAATTCTAACTTATTTCTTTTGCTTCACTATCATTTATTAACCGTCTCATACATGCTCTGTTCTACGCACTATGTACACATACACTAACATATTTTTACATCTAGGTATTTACAGGAACAAACAAAAATGTATCGATTCCTAGCTAGATAGTACGGAAGTTATATTAACATACGTTGGCTAACTATCAGTTGAGGAATAATAAATCAAATATGCAATTTTTAGCGAAGGTTTTTAATGAAATATAATATTAAATATTTACGAGTACATCCGAAATCATTAACACGTTGTCATAACGTTGCTTCCGTAATTTGATTGAGTAATATTGGCTTTTAATATTATTTTTTCTGCTAAGTTGCATATACATAACATTACATAGTACGCTTCACAACTTGTATATACACAATCTCTTTTTATTCTTACGAATTGCATATAGATAAAATAGCACACGCTTCACGACTTATCTACGTATACGCACTCCCTTTTTATCGTGAGGGAGTAGTTAGACGCTTGTGTGCCCATCTCCGAAATTTTGTTAGCTATTCCAAGCCTGCAATTTACAGGATAGCCACCCTCAACATTTTAGGTAGTAAACCGTATCGCCGTATACAGGCACTGGATATAACCTATCCCAAGGAATAGCTAGGTTTCCTCACGATGATTATTCACACCGTTGCATATACATACATATCAAATTGAATTATAGGTCTATGTAGTATGATGAACGCGAACATTGGATAACCGGAAGCATCAAATATTTTAGCGCTGAATTTTAATTATATAGCGAATGACCTTTCCAAGGTCTATTTTTCGCAAAACTTGAATTCACTTATATCATTTTATTACTTTTATAGCTAATCTTGTTAGAACTTCTATTCGAAGTGTCATAAAATACTAAATAACGGATCACGGAACATGATGTCAGAACCATAGAGTATACAGACTTTATTTTATACGAAGTTATTTTAAAAGGGGTTAACTTTTTTGAGACATATCTCCTTGGTCACTTTTAACATTCATATTAGAGTTATGATGCCATTAACACGGAATATATATAATAACACATCCCACTATATAATTTAATAATTAACTACTATACTCATTTATTATTTATAGTTTTAAATGACCTATCATAGTCTGTGACGTCGTTTTTCCCGGCATGTTGTAAGAGACGATTGCTATACTAGGGTTATATGGAATCTATAGGCCGATGGGCTAGCAACCTGTGACCAATGTTCGATATAACATCAAAACCCCAACATCCATGCTAAGAAGTAATCTAGGAGATATATTATTTCCGAGGTTCTGTCCACTCCGAAAGGGATTAAAGGACGTGAATGAATTCATTTAATCTGCTTTTATATATTTATACATACTAGTACATCCAACTAAAATGTTAGCAACGAACGTCATGCTGATTACCTATTAAGCTTGAATATCTATTGCATGATCTGAATTCCCTTTAAAGGTTAGGTCGATCATTAAACGGAGTTAGCTTTACTATACACTTGTAAAAACTAAAGTATTTTATATCCATACATATACATTTACGTCTTTAATCCCTTTCGGGGTGGACAGACCTTTGAAGACATGAAAACATCACTAAGGACACTTTTTAGCATGAATTTGGGGTTGTTATGACATATGGAACATTGGTTGCTAGGCCATCACCCAATTCATTCCATTTTCCCCTAGTCTCGATTTCGTAACACATTCTATAGGTCTTAGTCGCCTCCTACGACAAGCCGGGAAGAACTACACCTAGTTTGCATTCTTTTGCCTGCCAGCCAGTAAGGGATATGTATCAATTTAAATGATCACTTTTACATCACTCGCAAGATAAAACTCAATCGTTCATCAGGGATGTGTGAGAAGGTGTATGGATATTAATGACGCGAAAAAGGTTTGAAAAATATGGGGATTAGTGATATTTCACTTTGAAACGTGATTATTATAAATATATCATTAATGTCACCGTGTAAAATTAATTCAAATCGTTGATATTTAAATGATTTGGAAAGCAAACTCAATTTTTTTTATTCTTAACGAAGCTTATGTTTATGCAAGAATGTTTTTTTATTCCATTTTGTGTAGCTTTGAAAAATACTGAAATAATCAGTTTAATCTTATGTCGTATATTCTTATTATTTTCTATGTAACAGTTACTTCTATTTTCTCATTTTATTCCGTTGTTTATTTGATATAACATATAGCTCTTTTAACCTTAAAGTTCACATCAGTGATGCATATTGACTAGAGCAAAGTGAACAAGGTCGTTAAGCAAAAGTATCTCATCACATATGTATGTAGAACGAATGCAAAATAGATTTGTATGTTAAAAATAAATATGTTTTTATTTCCAAATCATATAGTACTAGGAGAATAATAATTGAATTAATTATATATTAATAGATATTGCTCAGAATGTCCCATGCTAGTCTGAAACGTAAAAAGAATGCTAACTAGCTGCTGTTCTTCCCGGCATGTCGTAGGAAGCGACTAAGAGACTATGGGTAACTTGAATCTATTGGGCGATGGACTAGCAACCTGTCACCACTGTTCCATTATGATATCGCAACAAATATTATATCTGCAAGGTTCTGTCCACCCCGAAAGGACGTGTATGTATGTATATACTCAGAACAGTCATCTAATACAGAAGGAGAAGCAGAAATGTAACTCATATGTGTGTATTATGGTTTGGACATGTTATGCGGATGAATGATAGCAGATTGACAAAAGGATATGAGTGAAGTGGAAGCTGGCCTAATAAGACATATAACAGTCAGATAGACGCTATATTGAAAAAAGGCTAGGTGTACCTATAACCGCCGAGAGTGTATGAGAAGATGTATGAATGTCAATGAAGCGAAAGTGGTCTGTCAGGATCGGGACAAATGGGGATCCGTGATCTCTGCCTACCCCTCTACAGGGAATCAGGCGTGATGTGTATGTATGTATGTATTTCTTTTAAGATGAGGTGTAATTGTGGTTACGTAGGGGTCAACCTAATAATATGTATAACTTAGATATGTATAATAATATGTACGCTTAAAAAAGACGAGTTGTTTATGTTTGTAGTAATCTTCAATATATATCGTGTGCCATATTTTATATTTTTTAATCTGATGTTTTTCTTTTACAGAAATATATTATGAAAAGCAAAGATACGATGGCTGGTTCAACAACAGAGCTTCGCCAGATTGGGGATCAGTTGGTAAGTGTTTTCACTCTATAGTCAATATAAAAAACCCTATACCTTAGTAATAAAGCGAATGAAATGAAATCCTTTTTATTCAATATGAGGATTAAAAAATCACTTATTGAAAGTCAACAAAAAATCATTTCCACCGGAAAAGTTGTCATTACAATTAGTTAATCTTAAAAAAAATTTAAATAAATCTTAGTAAACTATGTTAATAAAAATAAATGTTAATAAAATGAATGTATGAATTGAAAGGAATATGATATATTCCTAATGTTGTTTTACTTGTTGTATTAGCATCTTATTCCATATTCTGTTCGGAACCATATGTTACGAAATTGAATCAATTGCAAAATATAATTCAATATAAAAAAAACTTGTGTTCTTAAGATATATAAAAATAAACTCTTTTATAAAACACAGTTGAAACAAACAAACTGTTAAACAATTGATATCTTTTAAATACGAGTAAAACCAATAACGTTTATTTTTAGCATATATTAACTTACAAACGCTAATCAATAGTTGTTAGCTCAAACTAAATCTCAATTATGTCTGCTTAGCGAAGCAAACACTTAAAAGAGCATGGACAAAACTTTCACATGTAACATTGATATTTAATAAACATGTCACTAAGTATTAGTGTCATTAATATAAGCAAGGATTGCAATGTTTAGACTGGCTCTAGTTTTCAAACATTATGTCGAAAAGATTGATATATATTCGGCTCAGTTGTTTGGAGGTTGACTCTGTATCAGTGGGTACAGGGTTCAAATCCCGCCTGAGTATGCATGTATGTACCATACCAAATACTTCATGTACTAATAGAAATGAAGTTTAATGAATTTATATGTACATTTTCGTAATAAAACTAAATTCATATGAGAAATGCACCGAATACTACGGTAAGGGAAGACATCGTGACGAAACATATATATATATATATATATAAGAATATTATATTCGGTATAAGATTAATAATTAGTTTGCATACACATATTGAGATGGCTGCTATATATTTACACAGTTATATGCATGCATATTTCATCATTTGCATTTCAAATCAAAAAGATTCCGCGAAATTTAAAACATCACTGCCGTCACTGCCGAGATCACGGATACACATTCTTCTCGATCCTGACAAACCAATTTCACTTGGACACTCATAGACCTCGTCATACACACTCACCGGTTATAAGTACTTTTAACCTCACCCTCTTTCAATATAACGTCAATATGAATAATAATAACGATTATATGTCGTCTATATGTCTATAAGATGTTTTATTGGGTCAACCCTACTTAAGGATTGAATCTAAATCTTATTTTATCGGCTTACTTATCTTGACCGATATTACACCAAAATACTCGCGAATAACACCAATAAATAATCAAGTATAATACTAATAATAATGTCTCTCAAAAATATTAACCTGCTCAGTTCTAGCTAATCGGTATTTATACTTTATGTACCCGTTTTTAAATTAAAACATACAAGTCTAGTTTAATCTTGAACCTAGCCTGTTCCACTGTTACAAGTTACAATAAAATTGTGCAATGAATTAATTCTAGTCGTACCCATGTTTATGTTGACGTTATGTGCTGGTCAATATCATTTCTCACATTAATCATACATCACTTGAATAGCTTATTAAACCTTGCTCTTGTTATATAAAAAGGCAGTTTTTGCTCGCACTAGTAATTAGTACAGGTGTGCATAATAAGTTAATAACTCGTATATAGTGAATTAGTAATAATCTTTATTGATACATATTTCAAAGCTTACAAACAACTAGAATCTTAATAATAATAATATTTGGACATTATTACACAAATTGAACTAGCCCCTTGGTAAGTTAATTGAAGACTTGTGTTAAGAGTACTAGTCAACGTATATTTAAGAAATAAATACATATTACACATAGATAATAAACATATACAATCAGCATAGTTCTTAACTCTGCCTCCACCGGGAATCGAACCCGGGACCTCAGGATTAGCGTTCCGGCGGCTATCCGATCGCGCCACGGAGGTCGTCTAAAGTCTTGTGGGCCTGAACTAGGTACTTGCCTGTATGTTAGGTCTCAGTGCTCCCTTGTACAAACTAATAAAGAGAAATTATACAATGAAATAAGATAAATTGGTAAAAATTTTAGTTTGAAGATATAGAGAAGTATGTGTGTGTATGTTTGTTTGTGTATGCGAGGGTGTGTGTTTGAGTATATGTGTGTGAATGTGCGTGTAAATTTTAGTTTTAAGAGATTGAGAAGTATATATAAGAGTATGTTATGTTTATGTGTGTTGGGGGGTGTGTGTGTTCTGAGTCTGTAGGGTAGGCGTGCAGGTGCTTATGTTAATTTGCCCGTATGAGTATGAATTATTAATGCAAAGGGAAAAATTTAACGTAGGTGGACAATTAAGATCATTAATAAGAATGCGACGTAACATGTCGCTGCTTTAAAACTAAACTGAAGAAACTCAAAAAACACTATTTTGCAAAAACCGTTGTTTTATAATATAGTTGATATATTTTTGACATTAAATTGCATATAATTTAAAAAAATGATTAAATATAAATACATTTTTTATCTTTTTATTAACTTAATATGTTTTATGTACTTATTATTTAATCTTTTTGAGATAAAATGTTTTTCGAGTTTCTTCAGTTTAGTTTTAAAGCAGCAATGTGTTGATTGTATGATCGACATTATAGATTTTTATTGTCTATAGATATTTACAATGAATTTTTTTCAATTCACAATGGATTACAATGAATGAATTAAATGAAATTTATTAATTGAAATTTGAATGAAATGAATGTATTATATAATTACTACAATTTCAAATATATATGTAGACATAATAAAGTAAATATAATAAACTATAATATTTCAAATCACGATGACGGAAAACATTGTGAGGAACCCTGCCTATCCGTTAGGATAGCCAGTGCCTCTATATAACGATACGTTCCACTACCTATCATATTGGGGCTGTCTATCTTGTGAAAAGCGGGCTTTAAGCGGCTCATACCTAAAATGACTAAAATTTCGGTCATACAGCCAATAAAAGTCAAATGTTTTTATTCAACATAAGTACAAGTACAGTACATTCATTGAAAGACAAAACATTTGCCTGACACTGGTTGTCTCTTAGCATTGTAATTCTACCGTTGGTTCGGAAGCCCTGGCTCGGAGAAAAACCAACAAGAAACTCCGGCTTTCAGGATTTTTTGCCCAGTCCCAGTTACAAAAACAAATTATAAAGAAACATAATTATCTTTGGACATATAGCAGATAAAAAAATATAGTGTCGTATGCTATGATTTTGAAAAACTTATGACTAACGTAATCATAGTACGTACTGTCATGAAACTAAACACTCGCAATTTTTATTCTTACAAAGCACTTGTTATGCAAATCATACAGTTTCTTATTACACTTAAACTTGTATTCTCTATGTAAGTCAAGCATTCATTTATCCTACAACATGTCGCACATATTCACGTGGGTTCAGAGATGCATGTATTCTATTAATCATCGAATTAGAGTAGCAATCGGCCTTGTCTTACTTAAGCGACACAAATGTGCTCATAGCTACACAGTTATGTATCTATTACAAAGTCTCATGATATATTTATCACTTATTATGTGTAAATGGCAATAAATTAGATCCCGACACGACTGCAAATAGTTGTCATATTTGATAGCGTAATTCTGTAATTGAGTGAGAAATAGTCTTTTTGTATCTGTAGCTTTATAAGCCTATGTTTTTATAGGAATTATGTATTTATACTGTAATCTATAGTATATAGTTAAATAAAATTATGTTAGACATGAAAACAATACTGTATATTTTGTACTTTTTGCGACATACCTAAATAATACACAACATGTCACGTTCTTAAGTAAAAGACATCAACGCTTTAAAGAAGATCGTGATTCATTGATATGAAATGTGTGAATGAACAAAACTATAGTAAAATTGCATTAGAAATCTTAAATTTGATTATATTTTACCTGCTAAAATTACACTATTATCTACTTTTGTACTTTTGTTGAATAGTCTCAGTTCCTGTACAAAAAGATCCCGAAAGAACGACAGTTTACTACAATCTCTTCAAGACATAATATGTTACAAGTCCTAACTCTGTCAAGTACAATAAGTCTCTTAAGTCAGATATCTAGGCACACATATTTCAAATCTATTATACCGAGAAACATGAACAGAACGGCCGTGTACTAAAAATTAGTTTTATGTGTATTATTGAAGGGCGTTCGTTGCACAACATTTTTAAATTGCGCTTCAAATCAAACGCTTCAACCAACGTCACATGATCTCTAAGAACATGAACATTTAATACCTTAATAGTTCAACTTGTAAGTGGTCTGTGTATGAAGGTTACAATAACGATTTGTAACACTTTATATGTATGAGACTATTGATGGCTGATCTATATAGTGTATGAAAGCTATGTTCCATATGACATTACACAACTAATATTTATGCTATAAAGTGACCTAGGAGATATAATGGGATTAATAATCAAATCTCTGTGGTGCTGTCAACCCCGAAAGGGATTTAAAGATGTGAATTTATATGTATGTATTCGAAGCTATATTATATGATGGTTGATTTATATAAATGTATGAATAGAGCATGGATTTGCATAGAAATATGTCGCTAGGAGAAAGTACTCTTGTTGTATATGGTATTTTTCCTTGATTGTAACCAAATTTCATTTTGACATCCATACACCTCTTGGTATACATTCAGTGTATGTTTGTGTGTATAAGTATCTGAATAAACCTGTAGTTATTTACCTAAGCAGAGTAGTAACGATTTAGTCTTTTTAAAGATTTCAGTCACTATGTATCCAGCTTATCCGACTCGATTAATTCCGCAATGTCAAGACTATGATTTCATAACTTTCCTATAGAGAGGAAAAAATAAAATAAAGAATAACTAGATGATTTTTAAATACCCATTCTGCGCACCATATTTCGCAATTCCAGGACTATTCTTAACATAATAAAATCACCATATAAACCTCTAGATACAAAAAGGATTAACAACTAAATTTATTATGTGATTATAATCTTATAAACTTTACCCTAATAATAGTTTTAAGAGATTCGCGATTTATACTCATGATTAATAACTAGCGGGACTTATCGCGTATGTTTTTATATAATAAAGTTACCTTTATTAACCCGACGTTGCGGCTACGTTGCAGCAGCCATGGTCACGGGCAGACTTACTTAATAAAGTTTAATATTTATAATTTTCCTACAGGCAGTCGTCTTAACAGAAAAATCCCGGCTGCCTATGCTGATGGGGTATACATGATGGCTGGACCGGACAGGCCAGGGGCCAGGACCCTGTCAAAGCTCTTCATGAGAGGTCAGGATGGACTGCCTTCGATCGCGAATAGGACTGCATTGTTGGCTTTTTTCGGTGAGTAAGTTGTTTAATATAAAAGAAAAGAATAGAGTTTAATAATAAGTAAAATATGTATGTACATCGAGAGAGAGCATCGATAACTTATAAACTTATGTGTATAAGACAAATGTTATTAGGGTACATCTAAATACTGAAAAATGTAATGGTCGTAATGTATGTATGTCACTTTGTGGTCTATAGATTAATAAAATTTCTAAGTTGTATGATGCTAAAGCACATTTTCAATAATACTAGCTCTTTAACAAATAAAAAAATAATATTCTAAAGGAAAGTGCCCTAATGATATTAAAAGTCCACATCTCGGTAACCGTAGTGTAGGACGCCTCCTACCAGGTGGACCGATGACTTGAAAAAGTCGCTGGTACAGGTTGGCTGAGGGCCACGAATGATCGTGTTTTGAGGCGCACCCTTAGGGAGACCTATGTCCAGTGGACTGATATAGACTAATTGATTGTTTGATAATGAAACTATATAATTTAAATTTAATTTATACTTTAAGTTTATAGTTTTAATTTGTAATACCTAGTCTAATCCATACTTATTTTTAACAGGTCAAATAGTTACTGGAGAGATTGTGATGGCTTCTGAATCTGGGTGCCCAATCGAACATCATCGAATACCAGTGGATCAGTGTGATCATATGTATGATCCTGAATGCAAAGGGACAAGATATATGCCTTTCTTACGAGCTGCTTACGATAAGAGTACTGGCCAAAGTCCGAATAGTCCTAGAGAACAAGTAAGTTAACTTTATTAGTAATACTTATTATGTTCCACCGATTAAAGTAATATAAATCCTTAATTTTCAGACAAAAATCTGTTTCACTGCTTATAATATATCATTTCGCAGCGATAATACTGGTGTTGCATCTTATTGATGTCATAGAGAAATACAATGCGAATAGTTTTAAGTTACGAATGTAATACACCAACTATGAGAAATGACTCTTTTTACAAAGAACGTATATTGAAAGATAGTTGGCAACATTTTAACATCAGACAAGGCGGGTGTATGCAGCGTGAAGAATAGAAGAGCATGTATGAAAAGGTTAATGTTTGTGAGTAAAGCATGATTTTTCAGGATCGTTCCAAGTGGCCATCGATAGTCTCTGCCTATACTCTTAGACACGTAGAGGCGTGGAATTACATATGTATGTATGTAATATCAATGATTTCAATGTAGGCGACTATCATTAACAAAAGTATAATATTATTCAGCTGTTCAAAAGTTGACTAGCCATCATGCTGATTCACTCCTAAGCATATACAGAAGGGTGTCATGCTTTTGTCATGTATCTGTTGCAACCTCGTTTTAAACGTTTGCACTATTTCGTCACAATGCTTAGTCATGTCAAAGTTGTGACTCATAGTATGAAAATCAAGGCGATTGCTACCAGTCAGTATTTAACACTTTCATTGCATGTGCTTTGCATATTGTATGTTATTCTGTCTACATGTATTACATGTTACAATGCTAGCAATATTTATTAGTATTTTATAGCATCAAGAATAAGGGAATGTATTTTTTATCTGTCGCTTTTCTTCTGAAAAAAAACATGTTAATTTTTAAATCATGTTGTTTATACAAAAAATAAAATTAATAAAACTTATCGTATTTTTATTGTAGAAGCTCTGTTTCTGTAGTTACATAATGCTTAAAATATTAAGTTACCTATAAACCTAGATCTTCATTTAATTAAATAAATATTCATTTAATTCATTTCATTGAAAATGTTCATCAAACTCTAATCAATTCCATTAAACTTTAACATTTAAATACATTCCATACGAATGCCATTTAATTAAAATCTAATTCAATTAACGTGACATTTAATCGCATACCAAGACCGCACACATAATTTAGCAATCCATTTCACATAAATAGCATTTAGCTATATTCATTAGTGAATATCGTAATTATCCACTACTTACCTAACTGCTACAACTACCTACCAACCTACTACCCTTTTATGGTTGGTAGTCACTTAGTTTCAATCAAACCATTTTCTGTGAGTCGCTTAGATTAGAAATATCAAAAGATCACTCGCCGCATTGATCCGTGCAAGTGTAGGACGTAAAAAGAATGTAAAATAGCTGCCGTTCTTACCGATATATTGCTTTAGGGGGCTTGGGGATTAAAGGTAAATGAACTATATTGTAACGTAGTGTACGACGCCCCCCTGCCAGATGGACCGATGACCTGAAAAAGGTCGCTGGCAGTGGTTGGCTGAGAGCCACGAGTGATCGTGTTTTGTGGCGTTACCTTGAGGATGCCTACGTCCAGCAGTGGACTGTCATAGGCTGATTGATTGATTGAACTATATTGAGCGATGGGATAGCAAGCTGTCATCAATGTTCCATACATGTATTCACGCCTCTACGTCCCCAATAGACAGAGATGATCGTCCGCCACCTGGAATGATCTTGAGAAATCTCTCTAAATCGATCAATCAAATAATAATAATAATATTTGGACATTATTACACCAATTGAACCAGCCCCTTGAAAAGTTCATTTAAGACTTGTGTTAAGGGTACTAGTCAACGTATATTTAAGAAATATACACTTATTATACATAGATAAATAACATCACGACTGGACTGAAAAGCAGTAGAAAAGCGTAGTTCTTAACTCTACCTCCACCGGGAATCGAACTCGGGACCTCACGATTAGCGTTCCAGCGGCTAACCGATCGCGCCACGGAGGTCGTCAAAAATAATAGTGACCTAGAAGATTTTATACATTTGAAGGTTTAGCTTCCCCGAAAGGGCGCGTGAATGTAAGTCTAAGTACTAGGAAAGCTCCTTTTATGGATTGAAGTAAACTAGTTTCAATCAAACTGTTCTGTATGTCGTTTGATAAGACACATAATTATTATTTAATGATAAGACCCCACGCGATTGCTTTTAAGGCATGTAGTTCATACATACACATGTACGTACAGATGTACGTATAGATAATACTAGACCCATACTTATATACAGCATATGTATGTTTGAATCAGATACTAAAGGTTTTTTTCCCTTAGACGTGTTTGTCGTAAGAATAGTAAGCGTTATGAGTTGATTGTGTATTATGATTTTTAATACGAACTAAATAACATTCATATCAAACTAACATTGTTTTACTATGTGAAAAATAGATACCGTTCTTCCGTTTGATATTATAGTATTAATTTTCCGTATGAATGTCATCGCAACCCTTAAACTAAAGCTAAAGCTGGGCTATCTTTCTTTTTTCTGAATTCAAAACATCGTTTTTCTGAAATTCTGTTTACGAAAGAAATTCAAGGTCTTCGATATATACGTATGTAAATAAATACTTCCTTCATTTTCAAAAAGACTCAAGGACGTGAATTATTTACACTTTATTCTGTATCCCTCATTCATCCCTACATGTTCTCTATTGCGCGAAGGGCTAGTAACTCATGTTTCCTACGCTATTACAACCGCAATATTCATGCAAAAAATTGACTTAAATTGATATAAAAGTACTCGTGTCTTCTAGGTTCTGTTCACCCAGAAAGGGAGTAAAGGACATGAATGTATATGTTTTTATTTTGTTCCAGATCAACCAAATAACCTCATGGATCGATGGCAGCTTCGTGTACAGCACGAGCGAAGCCTGGGTGAATGCAATGAGGTCATTTCAGGTGCCACTAGCAGCTATGACTGCATCCTTACGTACATTTACTGGTTTACGAACATACACACATCATAGTTTTAAGAGATTCGCGTTTTATACTCATGATTTATAACTAACGGGACTTATCGCGTATGTTTTATATAATAAAGTTACCTTTATTAACCCGACGTTTCGGCTACGTTGCAGCAGCCATGGTCACGGGCAGAGTCTGACAAACATACGCGATAAGTCCCGTTAGTTATTAATCATGGATACATATCACAAAATGTGATCATACACACAAAATCGTTTCGTAGTTTTATGAAGCATTCATATTTAAAAGCATGAAAATATGGTCATTTACTGTTTAACGAACATGCACACATCATTCACAAATTGTGATCAGATCATACATACAAGTCGTTACGTAGTTTTATAAAGCATACATATTTCAAAGCATGAAAATATGGTATGTGTACTTAGCTACAAGTTTTAAGATTTATTTAGATAGATAAATATGAAAGAATGCTTAATTTTTCATGCTTTTCAATATAAATTGATTACTGGGTTTTACGAATTACAGATATATAAACTCGAAATCATTAAATATTTTTGAAAGGCATACACACATAAAAGTATAAAATTATTGGAAATCTTTATTAAACCTCAACTTGTACGATGTTTTTAAATACAATATAAGGAAGAACAAATAATTTTGGAACCTTATTATATATTTTTATTTTATACTGATAAAATAACAAATGGTTAAAATTTACAAAGGTACATTTTATTGATTGTCTTTGAAGTCTATTTTTATAGCATTATACATATTTAGCCATTGTTGTATTCAAAACTGAAATAATGAATTGACGTTAAGTTTTTCCATGGATCAAATTATTTAAATTCTTTACATTGTAATAGAAAAAACAAAATTCAAATACATTTTTAAATAACTTTAGTCACAGATTCACTATCAACTCAGATCATTAACACTATAACGTATTATGTTAACCAATTTTCTGACTTCTTCCTGTCATGTCGCAGAAAGCAACTTAGACACGGGTAAATAGAATTGGGCAATATGCTAGCAACTGTTACTAATATTCCAATATGACATGGTAACCCCAATATTCATGCTAAAATTGACCTAGGAGTTATATCTTAAAGGTTCTATCCACCCCGAAAGGGATAAATGACGTGAATGTAGATGTATCTATGTATATAAAAATTAACCTACCTTCAGCTGTATAGATGAACACAACCTTAGCAATATCCGCCTAGTCAGTTTTAGCAAAACTATTAAAGTCGTGGGTGACACGGTTTAACTATATCTAAGGAACGTGAATGTATACGTATGTTGTTAAATCCACAGAATGGGACGTTAGCGAGTGAAGGAGGTATGCCGATGAGGAACACGAAACGAGTCCCTCTGTTCAACAACCCAGCGCCTCATTATATGAGAATGCTTAGTCCTGAAAGACTGTACTGTAAGTATTGTAATCCCTGTAGACATACACCGTGTGTTATTTATATCGATTTTTATTCATTTTACAAGAAAAACGGGAAACAGTTGAACGGTATTGCCTTTACAACATGGCCGAAACGTCGGGTAAGAAAGGTAATACTTTGTTTAAAAAATGGACGCGACAAGTTCCGTCAGTCTTGTAAAATGGATAAAGTTTTAGTCACGACTAAGTAACCTTAATTAGAAAACTATTAACAATCTAGTATAAAGGATGCCTACTAAACTCTACGCTGATTTAGAAGGTACGGTGTTTGACATTTTGTCAATTAGAGAGTATCACGAATACATTAAGATATAATGCACCTTTATATGACTCGGCATTTCGACCCAGTTGCATAAGCCGTGGTCACGGGAAGACTGGCGTCTCAGCTAATGACTGTCTACCCTTACGACTTAAATGTTTATAAAAATGTTTGTTTTTTTATAAGAGACAGAGTTAGACCGGAATGAATTGAAATGTACGAGTTCTTTTTACTCATAATAACAGCAATTTCGTAATAATAAGAGTAATTTATCAGAAATGGCGTAACTGTAACATTTAAATTCCGAAGAAAGTGGTTTAGATTTTTTTTACAGAATTTCTAGAAACAGAAAGGATTTACCCTTTCGAATGATAAACTCAAACTGGATATCATATAAACATTACATTTGAAACAATACCTTCTTTGCCCCAGTACTTGGCGACCCCCGAACGAACCAAAATCCAGGGATGGTGACCTTTGGGATCCTCCTACTCCGATGGCACAATGTGGTCGCTGCCAGGGTCCACAGAGAGCATCCGGATTGGAGTGACGAACAGCTGTTTCAGAGGGCCAGGCGGATTGTCATTGCTAGTTTACAGGTGAGTAGGTCATGATTCAATTTCTCTTTATTTATTTGTATACTATTACTGTTTTGTTGAACCCTTTCTTTTTAGGTATACATACATACATATCACGCCTGATTCCCTGTAGAGGGTTAGGTTAGTCGGTAAATCACGGATGCCCATTTGTCCCGATCCTGACAGATCATTTTCGCTTCATTGACATTCATACATCTTCTCATACACTCTGGGCAGTTATAGGTACACCTAAACGTCACCTTTTGTCAATATAGCGTCTATCTGACTGTTATATATCTTACTAAGCTTTTAAGTTATATAACTAATTGTATTAGGAAGAGCTCGCTCTTATGATCCCGTATGATCTCGTATTATGCTCGCGTATGATTTGAAGGGAGATGTTGATATTTAAAGATTCGTAAATGTTATAGAATTTACAAGGGAGTTAATGTGTATTCTATCGTTTCACGACCATTAACCAGTGCAAAAGTCAGAGGTTCAGGTTTCCACGTGTTAACCAGATAGTACTAAATGTGACAGTACTTAATGGTTATGATTTTGGTTTTGACCGTTATAAATATTTATATAAGTGACTATTTGAGGGGTGGTATTCAGAGGTTTGAGTGTCTATCTTCGCAATTCCTATTAGCTGAATTATGGCCACGTAAAAGCAATGTTTGAATAGATACTTAGTTAGAAAATTAGCACTTAATGTGAAAGATAGTGTTTCTTATCGCCGTAGGAGACAAATTTTGGTATTTAGATTTCTTTATACCGTATTTATACTTACCTTAACATGAATTGATTTAATATCCTTTTACCAATTTCATCAACTCCTAACTTTCTTCCAGAACATAATCTTCTACGAATACGTGCCAGCATTCCTCGGGGTTCCCATGCCATCCTACGAAGGATACAAGCCAGAAATCACGCCAGGAGTAACCCATGAGTTTGCAGTAGCAGCCTTTAGGTTCGGTCACACGTTAGTGCCTCCAGCGATTTTGCTAAGAGACAGGTATTGTCGCTACGGGAAAGCCCCGGGTGGCCATGATGCTATCAGACTCTGTCAAACTTGGTGGGATGCTAATGTAAGTATAATCTATAGTAGACAAACAAAAGACAAACGCGTTCACGACCATTAATGCCCATCTTCGCAATTGTGAAGGTAGTAATTCTATGGCCACCTCGAACCCACCAAACCAAATACCATTTACCATTGACCAAATAGTCAGTACTTAATTTGACAGCTGGCAAGCCGTGTCGCCATTTACAAGCACTAATATTACTTGTTCGGGGAACAGGTAGGTTTCGTCACGATGTTTTTCCTCACCGTATAGTTCGATGCATTTTGTAAATGTATTTTTATCACGAAAATTTACATAGAAATTCAATAAATATTAATAATATAATCTATATTAATAATTCATAATGATTATATTTGGGTCTCTCTCTATAGATATACCAATTGAACTAGTCCCTTGATACGTTCAATTAATACTTGTATTAAAGGTTGTTGTCTAGTCAACGTATATTTATGAAATATATACTTATCATAGATAATGAAATACATATATAATCAGTGACTTCACAAAAAGTAACTGGAAAGCTAAATAGCGTAGTTTATAACTCTGCCCCCACTGGGAATCGAACTCAGACCTCTTGATTGGCGTTCAGGTGTCTAACCATCACCACCACGGGTACCAATGCAAGGTAAGGTTAATTATTGTAAATTGTAATATTTTTATTAATCTTTTAGGAAGTAATATCAGCTGTGCCAATTGAAGAGATCCTAATGGGAATGGCTTCTCAAATATCGGAGAGGGAAGATGCTCTGCTATGTTCAGATGTAAGAGACAACCTTTTTGGACCCATGGAGTTTTCTAGACGGGATCTAGGGGCCCTAAATATCATGAGAGGAAGGGATAACGGATTACCTGACTATAATACTGCCAGGTTAGTATTTATAAATGTCTTGGTAAAAGTAGTATAGGACGCCCCCTGCTAGGTGGACCGATGACCTGAAAAAGGTCGCTGGTAGTGGTTGGCTGAGGCTCCACGACTGATCGTGTTTTGTGGTGTACCCTTGGGAAAGTCTACGTCCAGAAGTGGATTGACATAGGCTGATTGATTGATGATTAAATTATGAATATGATTATTTTGGGATTTCTTTGATGAATTTAGATTTGTTATTAAATATTTAGACTTTGTCTATTTTGTCATTGTACATATAATATTTATAAATAAAAGTAAATATTATATTAATATATTAAAGCTAACAAGGTATAGTATACATTGAAGCACATGGACAAATACTTCACAACCTTTATCTGTTGCGGGGTAGTCAGAACTTTATATCTCCACAGTTGTGATGTAGTTTGTACACATACGTAATTTTTTTATATTTCATATTACACCGTACCATTTTGTACCAGATAGGCTACTCCCATTATACGTGGTGTTCCATCTCACCGTGTTAAAGCACAGACTATTGACTTTTTTGTAAAGTCACAGGCATATTGTTGAAATCTTTGAATTTTCAGGCAATTTTATGGTCTACCAAAAGTGAAGACATTTAATGAAATAAATCCTCAACTGTTCAATGAGAAGCCAGATCTATTGCAAAAGCTGATTCAAGCCTACGATGGGAGATTGGACAACATCGATGTTTATATAGGTAAGATTACATATGAATTCACAGCCTTTATCCCTTTCGGAGAAACAATACCTCGAAGACACGATATTATCCCTAAGGTCACATTTAGCCTGAGTATTGGGGTTGCGATATCTTATGAAACATTGGTGATTGGTTGCTAGCCTATCACCCTAGAGATTCCTTTGAACGACACCTTCACGGCATACTGGAAAGAATGTCAGGAAGCTAGCTTCTTTATATGTACCAAACTAGCATCGTTTTGAAAAGTTAACCACCTGAACACTAATAGTGAGGGCCCGAATTCAATTACCGGTGGAACTAAGAACTACGCTTTTCGTTGCTTTCCTATCTGGTCGTTAATTATATATGCTATAAATGCAATTATAATAATTATATAAGTATATCTTAAATAGTAACATAGACTAGTACCCTTAACACAAGTCTTAAATGAACTTACCAAGGGGCTAGTTCATGGTGCAATAGTGGCCCGTCTGTAAATGTTATTATTTTTAAACAAATCTTAAACGAACTTACCAAGTGGCCAGTTCAATTAGCGTAATGGTATCTTAAATCATAGTATTATTTATATGATACAATTTATTTTCCAATTCCAGGTGGCATGTTAGAATCAACCGGCCACCCCGGTCCACTATTCCGAGCCATCATAATGGATCAGTTCTCTAGAATAAGAGACGGGGACAGATTTTGGTTCGAAAACCAGAACAACGGGATCTTCACTCCAGACGAAATTGAGGAGATACGACGTATACGTTTATGGGATGTCATAGTGAACAGTACTGCTGTAGGACCGAATGATATACAAAGGGATGTGTTTCACTGGACGGATGGGGATCCGTGTCCTCAGCCCTACCAGTTGAATGCGACTAAACTGCCGCCCTGCAAGTATTTGAAAGGTTATGATTATTTTGAGGTAAGATTCTGCTATTATTAGTGTACTCTAATGTATATATACATATACATACATAAACATACGCTTCACGACTTGTGTATACACACACTCCCTTTTTTATTATGGCGGGGTAGTCAGAGGCTTGAATGCCCATCTCCGAAATTTCGAAGGCATGTTAGGTATAAGAAAATATATACATATGTCACTACTTATCATGTTGGGTGCTGTCTTTAGTAAAACTCGGGCTTTGAGCCGGGCAGCTAGTATCTAACATGCGTTCGAAATTTTGGAGATTGACACTCAAGACTGTGAGTACAATAAAAAATGCTGTGTGTATACACAAGTCGTGAAGCGTATCTTAAGTAACATTCAGGTACATAATATTTCGTAAATATGGGCATTCAAGAGAGAATACTTCTGCTCGTGTGCTTTAAATTATGAGCAAAATAACACACCTTAGTCACTCAGTAGATATAAAAAGAAGAAAAACAGCAGGTTGTATTATACGAGTATCTACTGTAACTAGTATATAATACTTGGTTAACATGTAATTTTCATTAACATAATCTTAAAAGGCAAAATTACAGTTACAAATCGGATAATGGCTACAAATATAAATCTTATCTGAAAGCAAATAGCTCATATCATGTTAGAAAGAAATACAATTAGTTGACATTTTGTTTACCTCCCAGAATAGAAAATCACATCTTCGTATCAATACGTAACTTAATATCTCTTTACAGTATATCCCATTTGCATAGCTTTAGTAGAAAATGTGTTTCGTAATACTTAAGTTCTTGTTATGTATGAATATATACATATAAAGTTACGACTAAGGTATTTGTGTCACCGAATATGTTTGTACTATAAACAGACTATAAGTTAACGACAGTTTTAGTACTCATTGTAACTTAGTGGAAAATTTAAGTTATTTATCTTATTTAACCTAAACCTGATCTCTGTTAATTGATAAACTTAACTATTACTTAAAGTGTTTAAGGGGATGCTAAGTTCAAACATGGTTCACATAACTACTACACAGACGGGTTACTAGCCTATCACCCAAAAGAATCAATTTACTCTTACTTCCTATTAGCCTTCTCCCATAAGACACGCTCACGACTACTAACCTTTGCGGGGTAGTCAAAATTAGCGTGTCCATATTCTTATATTAATAAAATATTGACATACTCATTTATTTTCAAACATACATATATAGACGCCTCTACGTCCCTAAGGGGATAGGCAGAGACTATCGATCGCTACTTGGAACGATCCTGACAAATCTCCCTTGCTTCACTCACACCCATTAATCTTCTCATACATGCTTTTCTATCAAATCAAATCAAATCACACTTTATTTGTAAACACACGAATTCAATGTTGTTATAAATTAGTTTTTAAGGTACAGTGTGTTCGACCGTATCAGGCATGCAAAATGCGTTTTCTGTTCTTAGCTTATGTGATAATAATAATTGAAATTGTTTTTTTCAGGGAAGTGAATTCGCATACATATACACTTGTTTGATACTTGTGTTCGTTCCCATACTGTGTGCTGGGGCCGGTTACGGAGTGGTCAAATTGCAAAACTCGAGACGAAGAAGATTGAGACTACAACAGGAAGATCTCAAAAATGCTCAACATAAAGGTAAATGTGAGTATCAGACTGCAAATTGTTTAAATAAATTAAATTTCAAACTTTTGTTTCATTCACGCTTTTAGGATAGAAAAACCTTGAATGACCATCGTCGTCGAAAATCTGGCTATACAAAGCTCACTATTCACTAGATGTGACGTATGTTTTTTTACTTGAATTTTTAAATAATGTATGTAGATACATGACGGCCTCCGTGGTACGATCAGTTAGCGGAAAGCTAATCGTAAGGTCCCGGGCTCGATTCCCGGTGGAGGTGGAGTTAAAAACAACTTTTCTTCTGCTTTCCAGTCTGGTCGTTGATTATATATGCTATATATGTATTTATCTTAACATGATAAGTACATATTTCTTAAATTTACGTTGCTAGTACCCTTAACACAAGTCTTAAATGTACTTAACAAGGGGATAGTTCAATTGGTGCAATAATGCCCAGATATTATTACTATAATTATATGTATGTAAACACATACATATATTATGTGAATATACATAATATACGCTTCAAGAGCTCTTTCGTCGTAGTCAGCATTTTGAGTGACGTTGCATCTACAAAGATCTTTGACTACTTAAAAACATATACATATATAAATAAACGTGTTGTTTTTATATTTACAGGTTCCGTAGACAAAATGATATGTAGAGAATGGGTGCATGCGTCATACAAGCGTCTCGTCAAACTAAGATTGGGACCGGAAGCCGCTCTTCACGTCACAGATCGCAAAGGGGATAAACTGAGAACCTTGCCTTTGGATCACACTGACCAACTCACTGTTTTGGAAAGCCAGGTATACTAGTGTTTATTTTATAATATTATAATGGTATAGAAATGTAATAATATAATGTATTACGAAATGCATCGAATTATACGGTGAGTCAAAACATCGTAAGGAAACCTACCTGTTCCCCGAACAGGTAATAGTCAGTGCTTGTAAAAGGCGACATGGCTTACCACCTGTCACATTGAGTACTGACTATCTGGTTAACACGTGGGTTCGAGGTGTCCATAGAATTACTACCTTGGGAATTGCGGAGATAGACACCTGAACCTCTGACTTTAATTGTCGTGAATGCGTTTGTATTTCTACATACATACCATAAATACATGATTTTATTATTATACAGCTTATAAATTGTATTCAACAGTTCGATTGTATACAATGAGTACTTTTATTCCAATAAGTGAACGTATGTTATTAGCTTGTTCAATATTCTAATAAAGTCATGCTTTTGTCTATGTTTGATAATATTATATACAGGCAATACCGCTACAGCTACATAGTACATTAACACCTTATTATTTAAAAAACCTGTATCAAAAAACTTCAAATTCTTAAGAACCATTTTTCTCCATAATATTTCTCAATCTCCTTCATTATAGTGTCATGATTTTAACTGCGCTAAGTAATTACAATAATAGTGGAACAAAAACTATTTGAATATCATTTGTATACAACTTTATTTTAATTTCTTCAGGAACATCGTACCAACAAAAGGCCTTTGATATTGCTGAGAGTGCCACGGGAGCATGACTTGGTGCTCGAAATGGATTCAGTGGCTTCCAGAAGGAAATTCCTTCTCAAATTAGACACGTTTCTGGGTCAACATAAAAAATCATTGAATATGGCTCAAGTAAGTTTATTCAAACAGATATTTTATTTATAAGCCCCTCAGCTTCAACGGAATAGCGTCTTACGAGTACAAAACCATATCAAATAAAACAAACCTTTTTTTTCCTTATTGATATTCTATAGAAAACGATATATTAATCTTATTATTTTTATTCGATTGCACTAAGAACATTTTATTAATACAAAAATACGACCCTAATGCACCAAAATTAATCTATTGCGAATAGTTCAATTCATTGACGTATATACGTAGAAAAAATAAATTTCACTGTTTACCTTCACGTTCACCGTTTGCATGGTATATTCCTAGTACCACTTGGGACCCCCTTAAAATGTTGCTCAGAATATTCGTTTGGTTGCTGTTTAGGCTGCAGTTTCATTATGTTGGATTATTATTATAAAATTTGTGTTGAATAATGTCTGCAAAGTTTCTCGGCATTTCTTCTATGCAGGATTTTCCTTTACGAAATGCCAATAGTGTAATTAGATTTATTTATATTTTTAAATTGAACTAATTTTAATGACACTTTTCCATGTGTTATTTCTTACTTTCAATAAGTAATTTTATGATCCTTAGGTTGAATAAAAAGCATATTTTCATTTCATTTCACAGAATAAGAATATTATACTAGCTAGTACTAAGGGTATATTATCTGTGCCTTATATAATCGTAATATAATGCTTTCCCCTTTCACAGAGCCACCGTGAACACATACTATCAACCGCAGAAACCAGGGAGCGTAGACAGAGAAGGTTAGAGCATTTCTTCAGAGAGGCGTACGCTATCACGTTCGGACTAGCACCGGGCGAGAAGCGACGCCGTTCCGAAGATAATGACCCAGAGGTGAATATCACTACATTGTATAAAACAAAGTCGCTTTCTCTGTCCCTATGTCCCTTTGTATGCTTAAATCTTTGAAACTACGCAACGGATCTTGATGCGGTTTTTTTAATAGATAAAGTGATTCAAGAGGAAGGTTTATATGTATAATAACATCCATTAAATAGTGGAGTAGGCTATATATTTTATACCCGTGCGAAGCTGGAGCGGGTCACTAGTAACATATTAAATGAAGTGGATTTGCATATAAACATTAATGCCCTTAAAAGACGTGCATGCAGAACCTCGATCTCCTAGGTCAGTTTTTTAACTTGTATTTGGTTGTAGTTATTTTGAGCTCTATAGTCACTTACTTCCTGGGGTTATGTAGAGAAATGTGCAAAAATACTGTAAAAATAATAATAAAACACCCTACTTCTCAATTCTAATTTAATTGATATAAAATGATAAGATACATATGATATTTTCGTACACAAAATGAGCTAGTTCTCAACCTTAACATACTTGTTTTTTCATTAACAGTCCATCGTGATGAGGACATCGCTGTCAAAGAGTGAATTTGCGAGTGCGCTGGGCATGAAGTCAGACGCCGTGTTCGTCAAGAAAATGTTCAACATCGTCGACAAAGATGGAGATGGCCGTATATCCTTCCAGGTGAGATAGGGTTCTTTTTTGTTGTTGTTTGAAATACGAGAGTTTCGTTGGTCAGACTTAAATTATTACTTGTTATTTGGTATAATGGCAGAATGTGTGCTATTTGGGACTATTGGTTGTTCAAAGACTACCAAATATCGAGATGATTATTGTCATTTATTGATGATCTGCGGTATACCGTATGCTAGCTTAATATATCCAAGTATATGGTCTAAATATTTTTTTTTTCAACTGAAATGGGCTCACTCTTGACCCTGTTTGCAACTCAAAGGAGGTGACAGACAGAGTCTAAGATGTAGCGAGCTTGCCCAGAAAATGCCTATGCACCCTAGTTTTGAACATCTGTGGATTAAATACCTCCGGAAATACAGAGGCGGGCAGGGAATTCCATTCCTTACCACATTATGAATGACGCTTTAAAGCTATTTGTGCGGGCACGCGGTAGCTCTACCAAATGGGGATGGTATCCCGCCGTTTTCCAACAAAACGCTTTAACTATTCGTTCTATACAGGAGACATAGAACCTTGGACACATGATAATATCTCTTAGGTCACTTTTTAGCACGAATTTTCGACGGGCTTTCGATATCATTTGGAACATTGGTGCCAGATTGCTAGCCTATCACCCAATTGATTCCATTTACTTCAAATCCTTTAGTCGCCACCTATGACATTCCGGGAAGAACTGCGTCTGTGTTTCCAGAAGGGTACAGTCCACAGACTTTCAAATCGCGGCTGCACAAGTACTTTCTGGGAGAGCTCGCTCCACCTTAGGCTTGACTAATCCAACTACTTGGATTGGTATGGGCCAAGAGCAATCCCATTCTAAGTAAAAAATAATAATAAAAAAAAGAATGGCAGCTAGTTAGGAACATAATCCTAATACACATCGTTCGTTTCCCCATTCCAGGAATTCTTAGACACCGTAGTTCTATTCTCAAGAGGCGCCACAGAAGACAAGTTGCGCATCATTTTTGACATGTGTGACAATGATAAGAATGGCGTCATTGACAAGGGAGAACTTAGCGAGATGCTGCGCTCTCTGGTAGAGATTGCCAGAACTACTTCTTTGCGGGACGAACACGTTACAGAGCTCATTGATGGGATGTTTTCAGTAAGTATATACTGGTAAATATGGTACAAAGGTTGTTAAGGTTAAATTGTAACCTTTAACGTGATGAGAGGGTATGTTTACGGAAAATAATAACCCTATCATAACATACATACCCGCCACGCACTATTAAATGGCATTTCCCTTCACATGGGTACGCATGACGATAGTGTAACATTATTACTAGCTAATGATAATAAATAAGCTAATATTAGATAATTTTATGATTCATTTTAGGTAGAAGGATTCATACAAGATTCAAAAGAAAGCACCTACATAGAACTATTGTTCACCACATGCAGTATTCATCAAAATCATTTAAATACGACAACTAAACTAAACGAATATAATACTTTTTCAGGACGCTGGACTACAACACAAAGAACACCTGTCTTACGCCGACTTTAAACTGATGATGAAGGAATACAAGGGAGAGTTCGTGGCCATAGGCTTAGACTGCAAGGGAGCTAAGCAAAACTTTTTGGACACTTCTACCAACGTGGCTAGGATGACCAGCTTCATTATTGAACCGTCAATGGAATCATCTAGGTAAGATTACCAAGATATATTTTCACGCCTCTAAGTCCTAAGGGAATAGGCAGAGACTATCGATCGCCACTTGGAACGAACTGACTAAATCGCCACCTGCAACGATCATGAAATATCTCTTGTTTCACTGACACCAATTAACTTTATTATATTTGCTCGTACATTATACATTGTTTATCGGTGTTGCAAGCTGAAGTGGCAGTGGGCCGGCCACGTCTGCCGTAGAACCGAAGACCGTTGGAGTAAAGTGGTTCTCGAATGGCGGCCGCGTCTCGGTAAACGTAGTGTAGGACGCTCCCCTGCTAGGTGGACCGATGACCCGAGGAAGGTCGCGGTAGTGGATAGCTGAGGGTCACGAGTGATCCCTACGTCCAGCAGTGGATTGACATAGACTCATTGATTTATTGATTGATATGCTCGTAAAATAATGGCGGAATGTACTGTATAGTGTTGTAATAGTTATTATAGTGTTAACTATTCATTTATTTTTTTTATATACATACGATACATATATGTTCTTAAATCCCTTTGATATTGATAGATAGACTGCTAGTCTATTGCTCTATAACTTACATTTGATCCCAGTATATTTGTATCTTACGCCATTCATGAAAGAAAGGTGGTTGCATAGCATTCTATTCACATCCAAAACCAACACGTGATTACAACTTTACACATCAAAGTACGTATCTTTACGATATATAGAAAAAATCGTGCAAGAGTACGGTAAACTAGATCGGAACATTACCTGAATAATACAATATAAAATAACATAAATCGGTTTGTCGTATTTCGGTGCATTCTAAAGGCTTTGACAATCTGCGTTTACTATATTGTCTTTACACATGTGTATATATTATGATTTGAGAAGTGACATTACTGCCAAAATCGGGGTAAAAAAGGGTTTACGACCGTGTGAATAATAATTTCTAATTTGCTATTGTATTTACTTTTTCTTAAATTTAAGTTTTTTTATTTTATTTTTTACATATTTAGTTTTATGTTGTTGGTGTAGGATCACGTCGGGGTCACCAATTGTAGGATCCACTGTGTCCTACATGAAAAGAGGAAGCTTCCTACCTGGGCAGGTGTTCGTCCAGGCTAATGGCCTGAGTTGGAAATTTGTATATATCTTGTTTCCGATAAATATTTCACTTGCGCGTTCTAGGAATTGATTTGTGTGCAATTATTATATATTATTCTTGGCGGCGTCATCTGTGGTAATTATGTTTAACTAATTGCAACCTAGGTTTGCTTAGGTTTCTCTGTGTGTGTGTGTGGCGCTCTAGAGGTCGCCACAGTACTCCCCTTCTTATAAGGTTTTTGCGTCATTTGTTATTGTCGTCATTGCTCGGCTGTTGTCACTGAATCAGCAATTCACCAGGCGGTCAGTGGGTCGACTCATATTACCTGAGAGATTAGGAACAGGTAGCGTATTTCTGCATTCGTTGCTCCTAGTATCTCGTAACATTTCCTTGTTTTTGACTTCAATATATGTTTATTTTTTATGACATTGTGTCTGTTCATCACGTTAGGTATATCTTCACGACGGTTTTACCAGCACATCGGTTTTTGATCACGTTGGGTTGCATCATCACGTCGGGTTGCATCATCATGTGGGGTTGTGATCACGTCGGGTTTACCAGCAGAAGGTTGCATCATCACGTCGGGGTCACCAATTGTAGGATCACGTCGGGGTTGTTCTAATAATTAGCTAATAAAAGTCAAAGGTTAACTTTAGATGATGGTATATATTTGTGTGTATTCTCGTTTAAGTATAAATCGTGACTGATGAATAATCTAATAATATATCTAAACTAATTGAATTGCAAGTCAGCAATAATGAATACGCTAACACTGTACGTGTTACCGCTACATTGGTAAACATATAAAAATATGTTTTAAGTTCATAAATATTATTTTAATATCTTGGTTGGTTGAATCAGTGCCTATTAGTATTTAATAAAATGTATTATGATTATTATTAATGATGAAATAGATATTTAGTTACATAATGAAGTTTAATATGTTGAACGAAATGTTATGTTATATAATAATATAGGAATGTAACGTAATGTTCTATTGTATACTAATATTGTTATGAAACTACGTTCTTATAATTTCCAGACACTGGCTCCTTCTAAAATGGGATTACATGACCACCTTCCTAGAAGAAAACAGACAAAACATCTTCTACCTATTCGTGTTCTACGTCATCACAATCGGTCTTTTCGTTGAGAGATTCGCTCATTACTCTTTCATGTCAGAACATTTGGATTTAAGACATATAATGGGCGTTGGCATAGCAATCACTAGGGGCTCCGCAGCCTCGTTGTCTTTCTGCTACAGTCTGCTGCTTTTAACCATGTCGAGGAATTTGTTGACGAAACTCAAGGTATGTTTACAATGGACTGGATATTTTGATTGTTTAAAGATAATAGTGTTAAAGTATTCTGGTATCTCTATGTTGACGTCGTATCGTTTTAGTTACTTTTTAATACAATTTATATTGTTTATTCATCTGCTTTGTTTTTGAACGAAATGTCATTTTGCTGTGATGAATCAGTTCAGTTTTTATGAGTAATGTTCATAAAAGATCATTTATGAACATTGTATTCACAAACTCATGATTGACTATGCTCAAGTATTACCAAAATTTTGATTAATTTTTAATATTAACTTCATTGCTTAAAATAGTAAACCTCGTAACTAAACCAAGTCTCTTTCCACAGGAATTCAGTATCCAGCAATACATTCCTTTGGACTCAGCCATACAATTCCACAAAATAGCAGCGTGTACTGCTCTTTTCTTTTCACTTTTACATACAGCTGGCCATATGGTCAACTTTTATCACGTGTCCACACAGCCTTTGGAAAACCTAAAGTGTCTCACCAAGGAGGTTCATTTCACATCGGATTTTAGACCTGGTATCACTTTTTGGGTGTTCCAGACTGTTACAGGTATGTTGTCATGTTTATTTATACCATAATATACATGTTTTACTATAAGTTATATTAGAATGGATTATTGGATCCGTATTACTAAGTAATGTTACCATACAATATTATATAACATACCAAAGAAAAAAAAGATGAAGGTAACTTTATTATATAAAAACTTACACGATAAGTCCCGTTAGTTATTAATCATGAAATACTCATGATTAATAACTCGCGAATCTCTTACATATACCAAAGAACTTCGCATAATACGCATGCTAGGTTTCGCATGGAAAACATCATAAGAAAATATTGAATTAATAATTTAGTATTAGTAATGTGGTAGACTCATCTACTCATGAATTTGGTGTTGACAATGCTTATTTGTAATATATCTTACTTACGGGTAGGTTTTAAAGTTCACTTTTCCAACGTTTTTATTACAAGTACCCCTAACTACGTATTCTTAATACTTTCAGGCATAACCGGCGTCCTACTCTTCGTGATAATGTGCATAATATTCATCTTCGCCCATCCCTTGATAAGGAAGAAAGCTTATTCGTGGTTCTGGAGGGCGCATTCCCTTTACGTTTTACTCTACTTGCTAAGTCTAATCCACGGGTTGGCCAGACTGACCGGTGCACCGAGATTTTGGATGTTCTTTATTGGGCCTGCTATTATTTATACGCTGGATAAGGTAAGGTTTTTGTCTTATATTATGGAGATATATTACAAACACACACAACATTTTGTAAGACAACATATGAAGTAACGTCAGTCTTGTGATAAAAAGATATAGTTAGCTGTTTTAAATTGTTGAGGAATTTACTTTAAATAATACTATTTAGCATCACAGACTACGTTTTAATCCAATTTTCTGTATGTAACATTTTACTTATTTACATATTTACTTTATTTAACATTTTTACAATTAATCTTCACAAGAAATTAAAATGATATGTACAACCTTACTTAAAAGTAATTTAGTTATAAATTAGATAAATCTAAAAAATTTAAATATGCTAGCAGCGTTCCCCCTCTGAATTTTGTGATACTGAATTCCGAATAAAACTTTTAGGTACATCAAGACCAAAATTTATCTTGGTCATTAATCTATTCTTATCAATTCATATGTTACCACTAAAAAAGCTATCGTATTGTATATGAGAATGCATAATTATGTACAGTGTTACAAATTATTTTTAATTAGGTCTTAGTTTGGTTATTTAATGATTAAATATTTTCAGGTTGTGTCTCTCCGAACTGAATATCTAGCACTGGATGTTCTGGAAACCGAGATGCTTCCATCAGATGTCATCAAGATCAAGTTTTATAGGCCACCGAATCTAAAATATCTTTCAGGTAATTGTCTGGTTTTCATGTTTCGTAATGCTTGTCTATAACACCAATGAATAAAGCTTAATACATAATGAATGACCGAAAAACTTAAACTTAAATTAATCGTATTATCATTTATCAAAAAGAAACCTAAGCAAACGTAAATATACTAACTTACTTAAATTCTTGAATCCCTCATAGAGCTATAGGACATAGACATAGGGCTTATCTTACGGAATGACTTCAATCTCAGCCCATTGCAAGCCAAGACCGAGAGCCTCCTTTTTGACGGATCGTAAATATGTATTAGTAAATTCATTATACAGTATTCAATTTGTCTGTAGTTTTATATTCACATCAATTTTGGTTAAATTATTTGGTAATATATGTCTATCTAGTGATACGCGGGCTTCGAATGACCCATACCTAGCATGGCTTCGAAATTTCGGAGATGGGCGTTCAAGCCTCTGACTACCCTGCCATAATAAAAAAGGGAGTGTGTATACACAAGTCGTGAAGCGTATGTTATGTTATGTATGTTTTTAATATATAGCTTGAATTTCTACTTGATAAATTTATTTATTTATTTATTAAGACATCCAACAGCAAAATAACAGTTCAAGAACTTAAAACTAAATTTAAAACCTATCTCCTTACAGGTCAATGGGTCCGCCTAGCCTGTACAGCCTTCAAGAAAGAAGAGTTCCATTCCTTCACCTTGACTTCTGCTCCTCACGAGAACTTCCTCTCCTGCCACATCAAGGCACAAGGACCGTGGACTTGGAAATTGCGGAACTACTTCGACCCATGCAACTATAATACTGATGATCAACCGCAGATCAGGTGATTATATTTACATACATACGAGAGTATGTACCAATGGAAATGTTTATTATTTTTGGTTTATAGATTTTATATGTACATTTTCGTAATAAAAATGCATCGAATATTATGTGAGAGTGGTGAGGGAAAACATCGTGAGGAAACCTACCCGTTCCCCGAATAGGCAATAGTCAATGCTTGTAGATAGCGATTTGACTTACCACCGTTCACATTGAGTACTGACTATCTGGTCAACACGTGGGTTCGATGTGGCTATAGAATTACGACCTTCGCAATAGCTGAGATGAAAACCTGAACCTCTTACTACCCCGCAAGTGTTAAGTAAACGCGTGTCTTTTTTTGAATTATCAATCATCGATATTAGAAATCCATATATCGTTCACGTGTCCTATTCGGGGTGGACAGAACCTAAGAGACAATAAAACAACTCCCTGGTCACATATTAGCATGTGAGTTGTGATGTCGTATGGAAAATTGACGGGTAATCCATTTTAATTCTGATATATTATTTAACTTACTAAATAACATAGAAAATATATAATCATATATTTTCTATGTTATTATAAACGATGATTGATTATATATATTTATAATCATCGCTGTCAGAGGATGGTAGGGTTCCCAAGACACTGATAGCATTTCCCCTCTGAATAGCTATGCTAAATATGTTTATATGTTTTTAATATCAACAGAATTCAAGGTCCTTTCGGAGGCGGAAATCAAGATTGGTACAAGTTCGAAGTGGCAGTCATGGTTGGAGGTGGAATAGGAGTCACTCCCTACGCTTCTATTCTCAACGACTTGGTTTTCGGCACTTCTACCAACCGATATTCTGGGGTTGCTTGTAAGAAGGTAAGAGAAAGTCTTCGTTTAATTGTTGTATCAATCAATCAGCCTATGTCAGTCCACTGCTGGACGTAGGCCTCCCCAAGGTTACGCCACAAAACACGATCACTCGTGGCCCTCAGCCAACCACTACCAGCGACCTTTTTCAGGTTATCGGTCCATCTAGCTTTGTAATTGTTGTATAGGGCCCAAAAAAATCATAAAATACTGTTTCGTGAAATCTGGGAAATAAATTAAGTACAATGTAGGTGCGGAATCTTCCCGGCATTTCGTAAGAAGCGACTGTGGTGTCTATGTATTGGCTCGTTGGACCAGCATTTTGTCACTGTTTTGGTATTTGTTTTGTTTTACTATAAGTGACTTAGGAAATTTGGTGACGACGAGCACCAAATTTCTTAATTTAAATCCTCCGAAATCCTATTTTAAACATTGTTTTTAATTTTTTAACATTTAATTTAATAACAGATACAAGGTACAATGAATTTGGATTTCGGGACAACGTATATTTTGTACACACAAACTTGGTCCTTTAATTTCCTTTATTCTAGACCATTCTAAAAATAATATTAAAAGTTTAAAAATAAGCACTTATTTAAAATTGATTGTTTATTTTCAGGTCTATTTCTTATGGATCTGCCCATCCCATAAACACTTCGAATGGTTCATAGATGTCCTGAGGGATGTCGAGAAGAAAGATGTCACAAACGTGCTCGAAATACACATATTCATCACACAGTTCTTCCACAAATTTGATTTAAGAACTACCATGCTGGTGAGTAAAGCTTATTTCCAATGTTTATATTTTCATCATTAAATAAGTACCAAATTTAAGTGTTACGAAAAGGTACATATTATGATTCTTAATATAGTTTTAATTCATAATAAAACTTTTAGAGTCACTACGATGTTCTTAGAACTTAAGACATAATTTCCTTAAACTTATTATTACGATTTAATTCATTATATATTACGATCTATATACGGTGAGGTAAAACAGCGTGAGGAAACCTACCTGTTCACCGGACAGGTAATAGTTAGTGCTTGTAAAATTGTAAATGCATTGAGACTAACTTTCTGATCAATACGTGGGTTCGAGGTGACCATAGAATTACTACCTCTGCGATTGAGAACCGTTCACCTCACCTGAACCGTTGGCTACCCCACAAGAGTTAATGTTCGTGAACGCGTTTGTCGTTTGTCGTTGAACTATTGCAGAGCAGCCACCATAATTTTAATTATTTTATAAAAATCAGTACATAACATATTCTGAACACAATAACAATTACAAACATGATGGTCAAGTGCAAATCAATGTGACTTATATGTTTCCTTTTTAGTATATCTGCGAGAACCATTTCCAACGTCTATCCCGTACGTCAATGTTCACGGGGCTCAAAGCAGTGAACCACTTCGGAAGGCCTGACATGTCTTCGTTCTTGAAGTTCGTGCAGAAGAAACACAGCTATGTAAGTATCTGTTGTCGTCGTATGTTTGTTTACTTATACGATTATGGTGTAAAAACTTTACATACACTTAGAAGTTAAGCATTAATATTTCCACCTTTTGGAAGGATACCCTTCTATCCGATCTTCCGAACCTTAATCATTTAGTATATTACTTTTGAATTGAAACACGTTCTTCTTATAATTTGAAATCCTATGAAATATAGAATCATTAAAGCCTTGAAACATAATTATAGTCTATGTTCATACACAAACTAATAAATACAATCATGACTTGCCCTCATTGATCATAAAGCTATATAGGACGTACGTATGTTACCTATATTTTACATACATACACATCACACCTGATTCCCTGTAGAGGCGAAGGCAGAGATCACGGATCCCCATTTGTCTCGATCCTGACCGACCAATTTTGCTTCATTGACACTATACATCTTCTCATACACAATCGGCGGTTATAAGTACTCCTACCGTCACTCTTTTTCAATATAGCATCTATATTTTAGTTTTACTTAATCCTTGTATTTTCAAACCAGGTATCCAAGATTGGCGTTTTCTCTTGCGGCCCACGACCGTTGACAAAATCCATAATGTCAGCGTGTGAGCAAGTCAATCGAACCAGACGTCTTCCATACTTCATTCATCATTTCGAGAACTTTGGATAAGTTGTATTGAAAACTTATAACATTTTGATAGTGTCCGTCTTTTATATTTATTGCATCTAATTTAATATTAAATTTGTTTATTTCTTTATTGTATTATGATATTTTATTGTGGTTTTATTCAGTGTTTAATTGTATGAATTTATTTCGTTTTAGTTATATTTTATTCAGTGCTTAAGTGATTTTATTTTTTGTAGACTTAGAAAATTCTGGACTTGTATGATATTTTTGAATTCATTTATTAATGTTAAATTAAAATCACAAATTTATATAGTTCTATTGTTCCCAATATGTATACTTATAATATATCATATTTAGTACAAATAAAAGTTATGTACAAATTATTTAAAGAAAAAACTCAATTTATTTATAAAGCATCAGTTAGAATATTAGTTAAATTTAATTAATTAGATAGTTTAAGTTTATATTGTTTACCGTAATTTTGTTATCACTACGCCCTATGGTAATCTTTCATTTCTTGTGTATATAGTGTAAAAATGTAATTTTAACTTTTTATACGAATTTCGATGCAATAACTTTTGTATTTATAGGGGATGTATGATTAAGTATTTAAATAAAAGATTAATTAATTGCGTCTGTTTTATTATATCTCAAACCTTAGCTGTTTATTTTCAGAAATGACTATACTTTTGTTATAATTATACGTATATTTGATAAGTTACTAAACACTTTTCTGGCTGTTCTTATGTTATCTCTTTCTAAACTCCATGAAATAATTTTAACATTCGAATCCATATATTATACACAAATTCATAAATTGAATATGTATACACATTTAAGACATACTCAATTTTTATATTACAATAACAGTGAAGGATGATATTAATTTCCAAACATACAATAAGCAACACAGTATAAACTTGGCAGACAAAAGCTTGAGTCACAATCTACCCACTTCACTTTCATCCTACTAGAAACTTAATTTTTAATAAATGGTGAACATATAATCGATGAAAACAACAAGTTATTCTCTATATACAGAAAGCTACAGTTGTTTTATGTATACAACACCATTGAGACACACTCGTTAACCATAGTATGAACAAATATTGATTTATTTAGGGATCTTTTTTAAAATTTTGTAAAATGTGATCATTTGGCCATTAAAACCACTGCATTGCATAAACTTGCTTATATAAGGGTGATATATGCATGAACTAGAAAAACCTTGTAATCAGAGGTAAAGTGTTCATAATCAACGGAGCATTTTCATGGTCTATGGTCAGTTGCAACCTACTTTTGCCCTGATAATCAGGATCCAACTTGACAGGTGGTAAACTATACCACCATTTACAGTTACTAATATGTAACTATCATTTACTTACTGTTCTGTGCTAATCTGATACGCAAAATAATGTTACCTAGCTGCCGTTCCTCCCAGCATGTCTTAGGAGGCGACTAAGAGACTAGAAGTCAATGAAATCTGTTAGGCCATAGGCTAGTAACTTGTCGCCAATGTTCCATATACCACCACCCCTTACCAACCCTAATATTCATGCTAAAAGTGACCTAGGAGATATTTTATCGACTTCAAGGTTTTGTTTCCCCGAAAGGTGTTTGAGATCATGAATGTATATGTATGCAACTATCATTTAGAGCGTAGTATTTAACTAGCTATGGCTAAGCCAATAAAAGTCATAAAGGGATATAATTAACTCGTGAGGCTTATGATATAAAAACCTCCATAACTTACATGAATCTGCCAGTTAATTCGCCTTCATACTGTTTCAAGTAAGAGGCACAACCTTGGAGGTTCTCACAAAATATATTTATTACTGTAATTAAGGCCATCAATCCACCTACCATTAGGCTTTATTTAAATCTATAAAGCCTTGTCGACTTGTGCACTTATAATTGACATTTGGTGTAAAGTGGAGATAGGTAATATTTGAGAGGTTGGTTTGAATGTTTACGGTTTCGGGATTGATTCAAATTATCCACTAACGGCTGAAAAAGTTAAAGTATCTAATGAAAAAATATATAAATTCCACGGTGTAGTGAAGATATTGTAAAGAAACTAGCGTGTTTCTCAGAACAGGGCTCTATACAACGTGACCATACTTATTAAGATACTAAGACTTACAGTCTTATGTTTTGACTATTTAGTAAACAAATGAGTTTAGATAGAACGTCAAATTTTTAAACTAATTGCGAAACAATCTTTCCAACCCGAAAGTCGTAATATATAATATAGTAAGATGTTTTATTGAATTCTCTTACCCAAAAACGTTATTAAAAGTATTATAGTGTTAAACCCTTTGATATAACATCGCGCTCCTTTATTATTTATCCTTTTATGAAATGTAGAGGCAGTTAGTTACATTATATTGAATCCCACACTAGCACTTACAATTAACTAGTCTAGTTATTACAATATATCGCTTTAATCTAGACACCAAGGTCTTTAGCTGCAGTTTAGATTTTATCTGTGCACTAAAAATCTTGGTGATATTTTAATAGCTTTTAATTATGTTTGCAGTATTGTGGGACCGAACAAAATAAGAATTTAAACAAAGAACATATACGTGTTATGTAAAGTCCACAGGGGACAGAATCTTAGGCTTCTTTTTGCCACTTCTAACATAATACAGTCATACGCAGTGCTAACAATATAAAAGGCGTACGTGAAGGATTAATGGGTGGAGTAAGTGAAGGAAGGGCGATTTGTCAAGATCATTTCGGGTGGCGATCGAAAGTCTCTGCCTATCCCCTTGGGGACGTAGAGGCGTTAATATATGTATGAATACTCTATATGGAGATTTATGAATATGTAGATTGAACTGAAAGAGTATAATTGCAATTGGTGAAAGTTTCCATGCGAATCGCCTGATAAGAATTAAAAATGTTCTTAGATTATAAAGTTACTTCTAGCATTCTTATACAACACAACTTCACTTACTATCAAAGATGAACACTTGGAAAATTACTTAACAACGTAGGTATATAAGCCACGTTACTTGACACGTCTCTACACCTTCTATTCTCAAATGTTGACGAAACTACATCCGCGAACATCAGAAACAAAGGAACTCTTCCAAAACATTGTCTCCAAACACCTGACGCGAATCATAACACAATACCTACCTATTATACTTACTGACGACCTCCGTGACGCGATCGGTTAGACACCTAAACGCTAATCGTCAGGTCCCGGGTTCTATTCCCTGTGGAAGCAGAGTTAACTACGCTTTTCTACTGCTTTCCAGTCTGGTCGTTGATTATATATGCTATATATGTATTTATTTATGCATAATATGTATACATTTCTTAAATATACGTTGACTAGTACCCTTAACACAAGTCTTAAATGTATTTACCAAGGGGCTAGTTCAATTGGTGTAATAATGTCCAAATATTTTTATAATATTATTACAGTCTGAGACAAACCGCAAAGCTTAGTGTTCTCAAAGATGGCGACCTTCAGTTTTCTTGTAGGGCTTCCACTGAGTAGAATGAGTAATTATCCTGTGCTAGCTGGGACATTATAAGAATGCGAACTAACTGCCGATCTTCCAGGCATTTCGTAGAAAGCGACTAAGGGACTAGAAGTGAAATGAACAATTGGGTGTTGGGCAAGCAATTTGTCACCAAAGTTCCATTATGACATTGTAACCCCAATATTCAAGCTAGAAAGTGACCTGGGTGATTTATTCTTCTGACGTTCGGTATACCCCGAAAGGAAGTGGATTTATTTGTTATTTGAATCTTAGGATATAAGTCTTGTAAAAAATATACTTACTCTGTCTCACGACATTGTCTTATTCAAAATATTATTGTGAAAATCTGCCATCATATCGGGATAAATAATAATATAGCAATATTAGAAATAAATAAAATAAATATATAATTTAGTAATATAGCCTTTCGATGTTGTGTCGATAAATTGTTGACAATATGATCTAAAATATTACCCTTAGTTCATCAACTGCGTATGTATATATACCTTACACGTAAAATTTTAAATGCTATATACAAACTTAAAACTGCTGGAAATAATAAAATTACAAATTAATTAATTGCATTGTATACTTTACTAATGAAGCTTGAGGTAATATATAAAACTTAAGCATTCATTCGTTACTAATCAGCTTTATAGGTAGGTTGAACAATTTTACTCTCATGAATCATTTTACTAAGTTACACATAAATTTAATTTAATACTTACTTATTTCTTGCCAATTCAATTTAGCTCAACATATGTAAACAGGAAAGGTTGAAAAAAAGACATTAGTGAAACTTTATGCGATTTTAATGAACAAAAACCTGAGGTCCAATTCCACTAATGCTTTTTACAAAATATCAGTTCAATATCAATTCAGTAACAATGTGAAGTTGTTGAAGGAGTAGATAAAGTGACATATTTCGCTATTTGTAATGAATGATTTAACTCCTGCTGTCATCACTACTACATCACTGAAATTTTACACTTTTCTAATCCACTACCAACTTTTCTAACACACTACTGAAGTGATATCGAACTACGATTGTGCTAAAACGCATTAGTAGACTTGAGCCCCTGGTGATGACTTTACAGAGTTAACGATATTATAGAAAGTTACACGTATGCCATATTTCATAAGTTACAACTTAAGGTACGTTTATCCCAAGTAAGGCGATTTTAATTTAAGTTTGCTGTTTGCTTGTGCAGATTCTCTTTGTGATGTTGTGATTCCGACGAATAGGGAAATTATAGTTTGTTTGTGTTTTCGCAATACATGCCTTGTAAGTCTTACTTAGTTTGTTTGCAAAACATTTTGCAAATAACAGTTTAATGGAACTTTCAAATTGTGGTTATGATTTCTTGTATGATATAGTGTTGGAGACTGAGATTGAAAAATAAATCTATAATTCTACAATTTGACATTACAACGATAGCAACTCTTTTTAGGTAAACTTTGATGAATGCTTTGATGAATTAATATATACTTTGATTTTATACGTGTATTCTGGTTTAATTTTACCGAGAAGTAGTAATTATCTTCTAATTCAACCATTTTTATGCTGTTTATTTTTTCATACTCAGTAAATGTATATAGAATCAGTTAATTATCTTCGTACAATTGACATTTTATCTTCAAAGGGGTAGTGGTGCATTCTTCATTTTGTGTATTACTAGAATTTACAACCTATTCGATAAACCCTCAAACTAATACGTATATAGTGTATCACATTAAATTACATTAATATTGCGTAACTATCCGACACTCGTGTATACCCTGCCACATACAAAGTAGTGTCATGTACAAACTCTCATATTACGCCCCATCACACTGTCATACGTGAAATTTCATCACCATTACATAACCAGTAACCGAATACTTGTATCTTAACAAAAGGAATGTCTGACTGGCTTCTAAGATGAATACACAGGAAATGTTAATGAAATATTTGGACAATTATGACATGGAGACGTTGAGATATTGTGTCGTTTGTGGTTTAAGTGTTTAGTGGTGTGAAAAGGAGTATTTAATTAGAGATGATTCTCATTTGTTGTAAATAAAAGAGTGATATGTAGGTGTGAAAATATTTAGTAACTCTTATTGAACATAACATACTTACATACTGTATGTCCATATCACCGTTGTGTTTGCCACCAAACGCAACATACCCAGCTCAGTTGGAACCTTTTTGCTGCCACAATAAGATGCACAAGCTATACGCCCTAGCTTGTAAGTTTGATTTGTAAACTTTTGGTATTGAGTATGTTTTTGTGGCTGTAAACGAATGCTTTATTATTATTGAATTCATACTATGTGTACACAAAAATTTTTATAGATATATAAATTTATATAATTTATGAATAAAACCGTTATTCATAAATCTCTAGCTACTTTGGAAAACATAAATTATAATGGTCTAAGGAAGTAAATAGCGTATTAGGTGCATTTCAATCAATGTTATAATCCAATTAAAACTATGATCTCAATAAAGTTTTTCGGTAGTGCATTTATTTGACTTTAACTTTTTGGCACCATTTAAAGATAGGTTAGGTAATTATACCAGATTAAAGTTAAGTATTACAAATCGTTAAGGAACATCAGATATTAACATATAGCAAGTTTGAAGAATCTGCGTTAAGTAGTTTAGTTTTAACAGACAAAACTAACTTAAATCATCTCTCGTGAAAATTATATATACGTGCATAATCTCAAAATTTTATACTTTTACTCTAAGTAATATTTCCGTCCGATTAAGCTCACTAATGACTTACTACCGGTTACTCGACTTATGATTTCATTTCCTCATATGCCTCTAATAGTGAACGCATGAGTGCTATCGTAATTCACGTTTTATTCACATACATGTACATCACGGCAGTTTCTCTTTAGACGGATAGGCAGAGAACACGGATCGGATCGGATCCTCATACATACTCGGCGCTGATAGGTACTTCTAACATCACCCTTTTTAATACATACATACACATCACGCGTCATTCCCTGTAGAGGGGTAGGCAGAGATCACGGTTCCCCATTTGTCCCGATCCTGACAGACCACTGTCGCTTTATTGACACTCATACATCTTCTCATACCCACTCGGCGTTTATAGATACTTCTAACGTCACGCTTTTTCAATATAGCGTTTATCTGACTGTAATATCTAATTGGGCCGCTACGTAAGCGCCCTTCCACTTCACCTACATATATTGTGTTTTATGAACGTGGTATTAGGTATAACGATATGACCTGGTTATGTAAGCTAGCTGTCATATTATGTTAGGAACATATGGAGTTAGGTTTTTGTCGTATAAAAGGTCTAGCTTGGTGAGGTTTCAACATAGGTATTGGTAATGCACTTATATACAATGTAACTTCTACAATATATATATGATAACTTGGTCAATGTTAAAAAAAAAAAAACAAACCTAACTTAATAAACTGTATTATAGTGGCTCTAAGCTCAAAAAAAGGATTTTCATTTTCACTGCTAGCTGAATTATTGTAATAAGGCGTGAGTATGTAGTGTGAAGAACAGAAGAGCATGTTTGAGAAGGTTAATGGATGTGAGTGAAGCAAGAGAGATTTGTCGGTATCGTTCCAGGTGGCGATCGATAGTCTTTGCCTAACCCGTTGGGGACGTAGAGGCGTGAAAATATGTATGGTATATACATATGTTACTGGTTGTAATCTGCTGCTGTAGAATGTTGGGTACTTGATTTCGGTTCTTAATGGGATAAACATATATATTATGTTTAATAACGTAATTTGATCACATAACTCGTTATTGTTTTCCTTGTTAATTTTCAGTTTAAAACGGTTCTCAACGGATTCTTAATAATTATTCAGAGCTTTAATTAACTTCAAATTCGTCTTTCGAATAACTGTAAAATCGTGTCAGAGTCGATATCAGGTTTTTCTTCCATGAAATAGAAAAAATCGAGTATATCTTATATATGTATTTATTTTTTATAAGAAGTATAATATTTGTTCAATATATAATCACTAGTACCTAGTCAATACTAGTACGATTCTATAATGAACTTACTAAGAGGCTAGTTCAAGTGTTATCCTAAATAACTTTAACAAAAAATTGTCAATTTTATACAAAACCCAGTCTTACAATAAACTTCATTGAGCTTTTACTACAACTCTTGCTTGCGAAATATGAAAATGTGATCATAATAAAAACTCACGGCATTTGCATAATGCTAATCTTAGCTGTCACGTTTTTGTTCAATGATACAAATTTCACTTCCGCGATAGGGACAAGTCATTTGCGAACTCTATTTTTAAATAAATAGTGGTTACTTACTGCTTTTGCTATTTATAAAAGAGCTTATGTAATCTGTAACAAATATCTGTTCTTTGTAAGTGTTTTATAATGGTTTGTCTATTCAATCTTATAGCGTCCAATTGTAACACTGTAGCTCTATAGAGTCGATTTTTAGTTCATAGCCGGTTAAGTCTGGGGATATTAAAAAGTTTTCCTCTATTCTAATATTTAACTAATTAAGCTAAAAAAATACAAATGGTATCTTTAATTACATCTAGTGCAAATGTTTGAGATACAGATCTGTTAAAGTTTTGCAGTTAAAAAATAATAAATTTTCGAGGCTAAATTTAAATTATATGCAGCTGTTTGGACCATAAGGATATAATGTTATGAATAAAAAATGGATATTCCCTTTACAAACATATTACCAGTTAAAAAAATGTTAATGATCGCACGCGCAATTTTAATAGTGTTATTATACTTTACTACATATATATTTTTTCATATACTTTCACTATATCCAGACATACAAGTAACATTAAATTTTCTTTACTTTCCTCTAAATTTCCTTCCAATTCATTCTTGCTATATAACAATACGAAGTGATTTAGAGAGCGAAAGCGAGAAGAAAGGCTTATGCCTCTCCGTCACACGCTTTCATTGGCCAACGGAGGCAGGCGTTGTGGCGAGAGAAACGCTCTTTCAGTCAACCGCGTGTTGCCGCGTCGACCGGCCCGCGACTCGATATAATCGCAACTCGATATAATCGCGATTCGCACCTATCACTTGACGCCTTAATGGATCACGACAGGTGAATATGTTTAATTAAGCCGCCTCTGACCCCGACGGCATCCTTGTCCCCGTTACGACGCCGTTTGAGGAGGAACTAAAATCGTATCGATATTCGATATATCGTGACTCTACATGTCAAGTGAGAATTTAATAGCAGACTTCAAGGATTTTTTTAATTACGCGCCGACAAGGTAGAAGTGTCGTTGATTTCACGATGGATTAACGAAGTGTTTGCAGTGGATTCGCAATGGTGTTTTCTCCGATTGTGATTGCGAATCGCCCCTTTAATTATTCAAAAAGTCGTGTCGCAACTCGGTACATCCAGCGTATCGATGTCAATTGTTTTGTAAGACAGCTTTGGCTTTTACACGATCGGTCATCTCTGGCATTCGTATCACGAACTGCGACATGACACTCATGCTCGACTCATGCTTTTAGGGTACATTTACACCTTGGATTAGTCGCTATTGTTTAGCACTTACAGGTAAAGTCTTTGAAACAAATTCACTAACAAATATTGCGCTAAAACTCATGCCATGATCTGCCATGCACAAGCCGCGGTAATGACTTCAAAGACGTAGTTGTGATGTTGTAATCTAGTTTACTATTGTTAAGCCATAAAGATGTCTCTAGTAACTTCTGAGTTATGATATGTTCTACTTAACAACCAACCACTCTAACAAACGATTGGTGACACCTGCATTACATGTGAAATTTACTTGTTACAAAATTTCAAATTGTGTGAATTTAACACCCGCATATTATACAGTACAAGTATAGTTAGTTGGATACACACACAGATACATATTAGTATAAAGATAGTAGAATACTTTATTTATTTATTTACGTAACAATATTCGTAGTCTTTTTAAAATGCCACAATATTACTTTCTGAACATTACTGATTCAGATAAAGAACAGATCGCGTCAAGATTGCAATTTCATTTAACAACTGACAGCCATGAATACATCATAAGATTAGATTATTATAATTATTTAGACTCGCAATCGACCCATTCTTCAATATTGACAATCCATTAACTATTTATTTATAATGACCGCGTCACAGCATCTTAAGTAGAATTGCCTCGTTATTTTACTTTGGTCTTGTCTGCCAGCATTTGCTTTTAATAGTAGAGTTTCGAGTGGATGACTGTCTTAAATGTAGTGATTTCAAATCAACCGATATGGTATCTGATTGGTACGATACAAAATCTGTTAGAGATTTATGATGGGCGAAATCGTGTGAAATTGATGAAAGATGCGATTAATCATAAGATAGGTAACCAGAAAGAAAAGTATGATATATTTGTGGTGTAGGTCTAAACTTAGATTAAAGCATGATTATACTGTTTGAAACCATATTAAAAGATACTTAAAATAGATGAAAGATGTATTCGAGAGACAGGTAGATATAGTCTGATGATAATGTAAACTTTAATTATTCTACGAGACTATAATATCATCCAATATGGGAAACGACTGCAAATAAACATACCAGTTTCTTTCAAAAGACGTAATAGTCAATGTTTTGTATTATTCATTTGCCAAATACAACAAAGTCTTCGCCATCAGATCAATTTAATATTAATAATATATGTTCATTTAAAATTTGTACATATGAATTAACTTTATGTGTCTATATCTATTTACCGTCTACAATATTGACAAATAGACCGTATATAAACGATGACTTGTTAATAGCCTTTTATATAATTCTCTATGTACATTAACATGTAACCGCTTACTTCCTAATGTTTAACGTAGTGTGGACCGTCATAAACGTTGCATTTGTAACTTCTTTGTTTACACTGTGTACTGGATCTATTGCATATGTGAGAGCTAATGTGCTTACGTAAGGCAATGCTCTTACGACCAATGGATCGTGCAAATCTCTTGTTTACAATACAAAGTAGTGTTCTAATACCTATTTCCTTACGCCTTGCATCATTAGTGAAATGCCGTGTTGCTTAAGGTGGGTATATGTCGTTTCATATTAAAAATAGTATAATAATAATATTTAGGACATTATTACACCAATTGGCCCTTGGTAAGTACATTTAAGACTTGTGTTAATGGTACTAGTCAACGTATATTTAAAAAATATATATCTTATGTATAGATAAATACATACATAGCATATAAAATCAACAACCAGACTGGAAAGCAGAAGAAAAGTGTAGTTCTTAACTCTGCTTCCACCGGGAATCGAACCCGAGACCTCTCGATAGCGATAGATAGGTTAACCAACCGCGCCACAGAGGTCGTCAAATAGTATATTATGACTCTGCGATGTTCAACAACCTAAAATGTAATAATATAAATATGAAGTGAAGATGAAATTATGACAGAGTTAAATCAAAGTTTTAAGATATTCGCGATTTATACTCTTGATTAATAACTAACGGGACTTATCGCATAAGTTTTTATATAATAAGTTTACCAAGTATGTCCGTGACCAAGGTTGATAAAGATAACTTTATTATATAAAAACTTACGCGATAAGTCCCATTAGTTATTAAACAAGAGTTAAATCAAGTATGAAAAATATTTTGTTAACAAATAATAATGAAACTACTCTAAAGCCACCTTAGTATTTTTGTTCTTTTAACTTACTAATAATACTTCATTCAGGTTTATTTTTATTAGGTTTCATCTGAATATCATAGTATGAAAGAACTTCGTAGTTGCAAATTGTACTTCAAAGCTGTAAAGTTGATTAGGTTTCATTATAACGTATGTCCTAGATAATATAAGGTTCCCAGTGTAATTGTGTTACAGCTATTATATTATATTGCTATATAAAATGTTATATGTAATCCAAGTTTCACAAAAGTATTCTACACTTAATAGAAGTTTATGTGATTAATAAAACAATAAAATTACATAACAACACAAGTAATAATTACATATTGGCTACGATTCATAAAATAATAATAACATACGGCTTATAAGGAAAATACTGAACATAACTTTCTAACTACCTATAGATTTAAATAGTTAGTTTGTTCTATATCATACACATTCACACGTCTTTAATCCCTTTTGGAGTGAACCTCCGAGATATAACCTTTCCTAATTCACTTTTTAACATGTATATTGGGGTTGCAATGTCATAATGGAACATTAGTGATAGATTATTAGCCCATCACCCCATAAGTTTCCATTGACCCCTTGTCCACTAGTCGCTTCCTAAGACGTCCCGATATAGGTTGTACGACATACATTATATATTATATAAACATTTGAAAAATATAGGTTTCATACATTTGAGAAAAACAGACGAATTAGCATTGTTCTTTTATGTATGATAAAAGTTAATATTAACATTATTTTATATCTTTAAGTTTTAGTCCATCCCAAAAGGACGTAAATGTATATGTACACCAATGTAGTGTAATAAGAGACACTGAGCTTCGTTTAATTAAAAATATATTCCGTAATAATTTATTCAATGTTAACAGAAGTGCTCCACTAAATATTGACTGTGAATGATTACGTAATTTTTTGCATACCGTTTACATTGAGCCTTCCGCTTATTTTATCATCAAACCTTGCCAAGCCATAAATAAATAACACAGCTATACTTATTAGTACCAGAAAAACATCCTTGTTCGTTGAATTCCGGTATTCTGATCAATTTATTAACTTAATAACTTAAATTAAAGTCAGATAGACGTCATATTAATAAAAGGTGACGTTAGAAGTACCTATAACCACTGAGTGTGTATTAGGTATGAGTGTCATGGAGCTAAAGTGGTCTGTCAGGATCAGGACAAATGGTGATGCGTGATCTCTGCTTATATATCGCTCTACAGGGAATGAGGCATGATGTGTATGTACGTAATTACTGAAATCCTTGAATCCCTCATCAAAGACATAGAACCTTCAAAGCACGCCACCTGAGCCTATACTGCGCGATAACTTCAATCTCAGCCCAAGGTAAGCCAAGACTGAGAGCCTCCTTTTTGACGGATCGGCGCCAGATCTGTTTCGGCCTTTCGAGAACCTTTAGGATATAGTCTTTCTATATTTATTTATTACTACAATAATTTAGATTGAGATAATGAACATAATACCTTAGTGAGGAGGAAGGGCGGTTACATAGGCCCGATAATATATTTGACAGTCAGACAGACGCCATATTGAAAAAAGATGACGTTAGCACATACTTATCTGCGTTAGGTTAGGTTATAGTGAGTACTTATCAGCGTTAGGTATGTATGAGAAGGTATATGTATATAGATGAAGTAATATTAATATCCTAGGATCGTCAGAAATGGGATACGTTATCTCTGCCTACCCCTTTAAAGGGTACCGAACTAGCTATATAAGTGTGTATGCTCTGTTTATCATATATTCTTGTACAATTACATCATGAAACAGTAACAATAAACGCATCTTATACCTTTTATTTTGAAAGCTGCAATAATTATTTTCCCATCGTTTGAGATACGGCATCAAATAATAAGTTTTATTATGAATTATTATAGTGCACAGTGTGAATCACAGTTACTATAGCCATTACTCAGTTAATGTGTGAACAATAATAAAGATTGTATCTCGATATAGCTGTATTACTCATACCACAGATAATATAATACTACTCATACTATAATACCATGACTACATACGACTATATACAGGGTGAAATTTTCATCACTGGCAAAACTTCAAGGGTAGATTATATGATCAAAATTATGCGGCCTGGCGTAATTACTTTAGTACCCTCCAGTACAAAAATATGGAGAAAAGCCTCCTCAAAGTTTGGGAGCCAATTCAGAATACATGGACTCCCTACATTATTTCATTCATAAGTTCTCATCCAATTAAACATCTTTCAACACCCAAAACAAAAAACTATCAACAACAAAACTAACAACTATCAACAACAAAATATCCAAGTAAAAATCTAAATTTTTTTACTAAACTCTATTTCTGTTGTACCCAATGCCGATCAAGGGTTTGAAGAAAAGTCGTCATTAATCATCACTACGGCTTACCTGCTGTTTAATACACAAAAGCATAAAAGTTGGTTGAACATTACATGCCACCAATGAAAATTATCAAAACACATCGAGTTCATCACACATTCATTGTACATGATGCTAAAAACAATTCCATTTCACTAGTTCTTCGATCTTTGTTCATTTTAATCCATATCGATAGTTATTATAACTAATAACAAATAATTTCATAACTTTTTATCGTTTTATCGTTCGTTCGTTGAAATTTTTGACAGATACATAAACAATTGAACATAGAGTAATTTTTTTACTTTTTAATTTAATGGCCTGGTTACATGTCTTAAAAAGTACACGATATTATTAGTGATACAATAGTACATAAGTGAAATAAACAATTTTATTATTAATGATTTACGTATCATTGTTTATTCTTCATCTCATGTATATTTATTAATTAGTCATACAAAATATTTAAATATTTATGCTCGTAGTAAGTCGAAAGTATGAAATGTAATGCACTTCACCCTGGCTGTATGACGCGATCTTTACTTCATCTTTACTTTATCTGTGGTTAATTTATTTATTTGATTATGTTTGTCGTAATTTTAACAATGCTATGGAAAAACATCATTTTGTCTTGTCCGTCTGTTTGTTTCTTTAGATTTGGCTGTATTGCTTATGGACTTTGTGTGTAAATAATAAAAACACAATGCTTTGGCGGTTAAAAGTATTTTTTGTTTGTTTGTCGTCTGAATTTATAATTTTATGTTAAATTGCTATTTCATAGTACAATAATCGTGGATGATGTTTATTAATGATGTGAAAGTAAAACGTGGTTTAGTTATGTGAATGAAAATTCATACTTTAGTGGAAATGAAATTAATTATTGAAGTGGTTTCGAGGTTATAATTATCGAAATAAAACAGAAATTTGGAATCAAATGTATTAAAGAACTTATCAAAGCGTAAACTAAAGGGAGATTAATTAGTAACCAGCATTGAGTAATGACGCGATTAAGTTAAGTACAATCCATAACCGGCTAATGTTCATGTTGTGTTATTGTGTGCAGTGATGATTATTTGGATTAAATAAAAGAATAGTGCGTAACATTGTCGGAATTAATGTTTAAAGGAAACTACGTGAGTATGTTCTATTGGCTTCCTGACCTAAAAAGTTTCATTCAAGATGCTATCCTGGTCCACAAACACAAGAGTACCATAGATAATTACATAGAATGTAAACTTACAATTTATGAATGAACATGACCTTGGTAAGTAGTAGGTAAATAGGGTACCCATATGTTATTGAAAAATTAAAATGCAAATTAAAAAAATTGTCCAAAATTTCCAAAAATTTCCTACCCTTTTTATTATGAAAATGGGTTCTACAGGTGCTACTGATAGCCAGGTTAAAATTTTGCCAGTGATGAATCTGTCACCCTGTATATAGACGTTCACATCTTTTTTCCCTTTTTAACATAAAATGTTCTTGGTCTCATCCAGCATTAGTATAGATATTTGGTGACATATGGAATATTGGTGACAGGTTACTAGCCCATCGCCTAAAAGATACCATCCGCCCCCAGTCTCTTAGTCACCTTCTGAAGTAACCGCAGCTAGTTAGCATTCTTTTTACGTTAAAGTCTAGCACGGGACTATAGTTTGGACACAGGTTTTGATTCTTCAAAACTAAAAAAAGACAAACGTGTTCACGACCAGGAATCCTTACGGGATACTCAGAGGTTCAGGTGTCCATCTCCGCAATTGCAAAGGTAGTAATTTTATGCCCTCCTCGAACCTACATGTTAAATAGATAGTCAGTACTCAATGTAACAGGTGATAAGCCATGTCACCATTTACAAGCACTGACTATTACCTGTTCTGGTAACACGTAGGTTTCCTCACGATGTTTTTCCTCACTGTAATATTCGAAGCATTTCGTAAATGATTTTGTATAACGAAAACGTACGAAGGAATTCATTAAAATTCATTTCCATTGGTACATGCTTAAGCGGAATTTGAACCCTGTACCCACTGATACAGAGTCAAGCGCCAAACAACTGAGCTACGTCGAATTGGATTCTTCACATTGTACAACATAGGCAGGTTAATGCAATGATGTGCGTATACAACAAAAGTCAGTGTTCTTAGAATTGCATAATTATTGTTCACTTTTTATCTGCAAGAATCTGTAGTTAGCATTGTCAATAAAATTCTAGAATACTATTGTCTGTAAGTCTTTCTTTCATAGAACCAAATATGGATCAAAGATGTACAATTGTACATGCGTTCATGCTTTAGAATGTAGATGTACAATTGTATATAACATGTTACGTAATTAATGAACTATTTTGTAATTTATGAACTATTTCACAGTTTAGTAGAAGTTGGTTAAGTAGTAGTTGTAGTTAGGTAGATTCATTAACTTTTTTGTTTCAAACGAACTATTGATTAGTAATATAATTGTTTGTAAGAGCGGAATCGATACGAAACCTTAATGAACATCTCTTAATTAGACAGACTGTTCGTATTAGTAATGAAATAAAAAAAAACTCATGATGCCTGACACATTAAGCATGTTATGGTTTTACTTACATATACATTTACCACCCCTTAGCCTTTTCGGTTTTAAATGTAACTTGGAGATAAATCACCTTAGTCTCATTTAGCGAAATCTCTGTCATGACTGTTATATGAAATATTGGCGACAGTTTGCTAGCTCATCGCCCCTTAATATTCATTGACCCATCATAAAGGGTACCCTAAGACGTATTTGTCGGTATATCCGTATGTTAAACAGCAAGTTAGTCACAGCTAGATTATTATTGATGTTTAGCTAGTTAGTACAGTCATTCTATAGCATTACACAACTAAAAATCAATGATTTATGGTGGTTATATAAATAATAAACTGATTTTCATATCATAAATAGCCTTGGTACTGAATTTTTTTATGGTTTAGTCAAAAATCGAGCTACATATTTGAAGTTGACAATTCACACAAGTTTTTATTTTTATTAGTACACACAATGATTACAAAATGATGTCTCGGTAAAGTGTGAATAGTTATACAAAGAACATGTAAACGGCAGAAGTCCGTGACACAAAATAAGTATTACATATTATTGACTTTAAACCGAACTAATATGTAGGAAATTATTTCAATTCAATATATTTGAATGCAATAATTATTATGTGGGTCCGAGGTTACCATAGAATTACTACCTTTGCAATTACGGAGATGAAAACTTATAATGAATGAAACATGAAAATAATAATCTTTTTATTCAACATAAGGATCATAAAATCACTTATTGAAATTAAAAAAAAAAATTTTTTTAATATGTCATTAATATACACTCATTTTTAAATTAATCAAATTGAATTAATAAAACTAATTGCACTTCGTAAAGATAAATCTCTGCAGAGAAGAACGGCCAAGAAACTCTGCAGACAACGTGTACATTAAACTTAATAATAATTCATTAGAACATGATCAAAGCTTCACATTCAAGGAATAGTATTTAACAACAAACTTAAGGGGAGTCCCAATAAGAACCGGAACGGGAAGCCATGACCACACAAAAATGAAACGTCACATAACATAATATACCTCTGACTACCCCGCAAGAGGTCGTGAACGCGTTTGTCTTTGTATGTACATTACATTATGTAACACTCTAACTAAATATTTGAAAAATTAGTTTCACCCACGGAAATTATACAACTTTAACTTATATCTAAGAATCGGTGCTAGCTGGAACGCAAAAATAATGCTAACTAGCTGCCGCTCTTCCCGGCATGTCGTAATTCCTGATTGTGTTTCCTGAAGTTCGTTTCAAAATCTTTTCACATGAATTGAATGCTAATCAGTATTAAATATTAATAGCATAGTCGTAAAATTTAACAACAGAACATTTAGCTTAAGCTCAATTATCAGGTATACCTCTGCTTAATTATCAATGCTTCAGGTCATTAGGAATTTAATTACATGACTTAATTTAATCACTTAGGTTCCTTTAGGTAATGTCATAAGTTTTTATGGCTAATTACGTTTCTCATATTACGTACGTCGATTAAACATATAATATATTATAAAGATATTAAACATTCATCTTAGTTTAATTCAATTCAAAATAGTCTTATTCAATATAAGTACAGTGATATTATATTCATTGTATGTTGAGATATAATAAAGAGTTCAATAATTAATATGTAAACCAATCAAATACAAAAGTGAGAAACAATGCTAAAATGCACATTTGATAGTCACAAAACACTTTCATATTTGTTCATTTGATCATTAACCATTGTAGAGTGAAGAAGTTCGCGTGTCTTTCTCCGTAATCACAGTTAGAGTAATACTATGGTCAAATTGAACAAAGTTCGTACTCAATGTAACAGGTGGTAAGCCGTGTCGCCATTTAGAAGCACTGCCTATTAACTGTTCGAGGAACGAGTAGGTCTCCTCACGATGTTTTTCCTCATCGTGGTAGTGTATATATTGTCCAATTGTAATATAATATTAATGCGTAGGCCCTTTGCTAAGTGTGTAAATTTTAGACTTGTGTTAAAGGTACTAATTAACATATATTTGAGAAATATATATTCAACATATATACTCAATGATCAAACTAGAAAGCATAAGCGTAGTTATTCACTTTGCCTTCACCGATCGAACCCGGGACCTAAAGATAAAGTTCAGGTGGTTACCGTTCACACCACAGAGGTCGTCAATAAGATTGAACTAGGCACATAGACAAAGTATGTGCAAGTCTAACACAATTGCGTAGAACGAATGCCTTGTGAAACCTCATTGTTACTGTAACAGCGAGAGGAATCGAGATAGATAACTTTTTAGGAGAACCTTTTTGCTTGCAAGTAACACAGAGTACTCAGAGAGTGTGGTTCAAACATTTACGTACATTAACCCTTGCGTGACAAAGATTGAGACTCGATTCTTCAAATTAATAATAATATCTTTATTTAGCTATAAACATACCACATAATACTTAAAATAAGGTCGTAATACTAAGGTGACCATTTGTAAGTAAATAATGGGCCCTGTCATCTAGAAACCACATCTAGGTGGTCTCTAGACGGTGATCATATTGGGAAGTTAGTGTTTCTATAGCTACTTCGAACTCACATGGTATATACATAGTACATACATACACATCACAGTTGACTCCCTTTAGAAGGCAGAAATAACAGATGTCAATCTATCCCGATCCTAACTAAACAATTTCGCTTCATTGACTCATACACCTCCTCATACTCATTCGGCGGTTATAGGTACTTCTAACATCGTACAGATTGTATGTAACGTGATAGGTATTAAACCGTGTCTAGTGAATACTTGGTTTCTTATTGGAGGTTAATTATACATATAATATCTGTACTCGTATTTTTCTACTTCTATGATCTTTGCATTGAACATAACCTCAAAAAACTTTCTCATTGGTCAGATTTACCGTAAATATCAAGGTTATGATAGCAATGATATAATTAGCCAAATATAATAACTTTTCTTACTTATATTAAATAGTCCTGTATTATAATATTATGAAAACCAAAATAAAAATCCTTACCTAACTAAGTAAAGTTGGTACATTCCGCTATTGCATGCAAACATTTCTGAAATAGGTAAAACATCATTAGCTTATGACCTACAATAACAATTAAATGTTGCATTCAAACCGTAAAGTTAGTACTTATCACCTTTTAATGCGTAACAAAATTCAGATTAAAACTTTAAAACAACCTTGCTGAGTCCACAGTAAACATTTCGTAATATCGTGCACGATATTCTAGAATTATACTTTTATTCGCTAACTGATTTGCATAGTCGACTGGCCTTAAGTTTACCACTAAGGTAGTATGCAAAACAAATTGTTGATATAGTTATGATATAAGGAGAGGAAAGCTTACAAGCTATATGCTTAAGAAATTGTTGATATGCTTTGTGTGCTTATATTTTTTAAGAAAGAAGTTCAGAAACTATGGAGATTGCTGAAGAAACATCAAATAGACAAAAGCGACTATGTTGGTATGAGTGTGTATGAGAAGATGTATGAGAGTCAGAATCGGAACAGATGGGGATCTGTGATCTATGCCTACCCATATACAGGGAATCAGGCGTGACGTATGTATATCTATTAAAGTTCCTAATGTGAATATCACAAGCAAATAAGATCCAAATATCCGTGATCTCTGCCATCAGAGAATCGAGCGTGATGTTTATATATAATGAGCTGGAAAAGTTATATGATTCATTAATATTGGTAAATATAAAGTCACTTTCATATAAAATGCTCGACACAATATGAAAAACGACAATCCGTGTGTTGTTAAAGTACCTAGGAAAAGCAAACATTTGAATTTCTTTCATGTAACAGTAAAGAGCAGTTTAAATATTTGAAAACTTTAAGTTTGTTTAACACATTGTAACTTCCTGTTCTATGAGGAACTCATACGGTTTTATAGCTATGTCATTTCCTGTAACGAAACGAGCTGAACATAACGAAATCTTACATCAAGCTTAAGAGTTAGTTATATTAGTTTTATCTACTGAAAATAATTTGATATGACAGGTATATTAGTAGGTAGTCTCTTTAATATAAAAAATAAGGAAAAATAATGTGCTTACAGAAATAGGCTCTTGATAGAATCTCTGAATATTATTTGTAAGTTTTCCTTCAGCAATATTATAAATTTCTTTCATTGTTGACTCTATCTTTGGTATTAATAAAGTATGACTGTCTTTCAATCTACGCAATTAAAAAGGGTTTCGCGTCTATGATATGTATACCAAAAAATAAAACAAATTCTTACTTACACGACTAGTTACTAAAATTCTTAAGAATCAATCCCAGAACCTTACTTTTGTACAAAAGCATAAATTGCGTACTCAAGCCTTTTTATTATGGTGGGGTAGTCGGAGGCTTGATTGTCTATCATCAAAATATCGAAATTATGTAGGTAGGAGCCAATAAAAAACCTTACGTTACGTTCCTTACGTTTATACTTAAAATAAACACTACACATACCATTAGAAAACAAACAAAAAGTATATTAGACCACAATTTAATTTAATTACAGTAAAATGAAGCCATTAGAACCGAGTGCATTATATTTAATAATACACCTTAACCAAATCAGTATCGATTCTTTCAAATTGAACTGAGATCGTGACAAGCAAAAAATATTGATTGCTAAGACCTCGAGCGTAAAAATCACGTTCTTTTTTCAACTTATATAGACGTAGAACTAGTAGATAGACTTTTAGTCACGATTGGTATATAGTTTAAAATTATAATGTATAATTCTAAGAAATGCTGAAAAACTTTTTAATATACACCACAAGTGTACGAGTATATCATGATATTAAGATAACTAACAAAATTATGTTTTTAAATTGATTCTCGGTATAAGAATCGATAAGAAAAAGCCATAAACAATAAGGTTTATGATGCTAATGCTCCGGGACTCAGTAGAATGTAATATGTATCATGTTATTGTAATAATTTGTACCATGCTATGTCATAAAATGCTTTAGTAATGTCTTAAATAACAATATATAGTTAGCTACACCTTTTCGTATCTTGAATCTTTCGATTTAATCAAACTAACTCAGATAATAACCTATCAAACTCCAGAAATCTGTATGTAAACGATTAAGTTATATGATCGGGTTTATAGATGATTGTTGATGATAGCCAGAGTTATAATAGACTCGCAATAAGATAATATAAACAGCAAAGTTATGATTCACAGAACAAAACATCATGCGTTCCCAACGTGATCAATAAAAGTGAAAACATATTATAGCATTTATTGCCAAGCGTTAAGCAATGTTAAATTAAAGCTTATTGTAATATCTTGAACTCATAACAATGGTGGTACATCGAAAACAGTAGTGAGCATCACTTAATGTGTAATGTTGGGGAGTGAGTAACGAAAGAGCAATGCCAAACGTAAGCTTATCGATATATAATGCTATTCGAAATATTAATGTTATGTATAGATATATATAATAATATACCTATAACCACCGAGTGTGTTTAAGGAAGTTTAAGAGTGTCAATGAAGCAAAATTGGTTTGTCAAGATCGGGACAGATGGGGATCCGTGATCTCTTTCTAAGTCTACAGGGAATCGGGTTTGATGTTTATGTAAATATCTTATAACGTATACTTCTGGCAATCTATTAACTAATATTGAATGAATCCACATTGATTATATCTGTTAAAAGTGTAGGGATATTAATTAATACTGAAAGGCTAATAGATAGGAATATGTGGCGTAGTTATAAAAAAAATACTTTGTCTTGCAGTTGTCTGTAAAAGACTTCTAGATAAATAGATAAAAAATAAAATTATCTCTTCAGAATTACAGTACAAAGCCTCATAAGTACTCTTTAACTATAATTCTTGAAATGAATACACACAAATCATCCATGCACATGAAGATTCTTTTTATATATTTAACAAATTGTTAATCTACCTTACTTACTAAAACTCTTTCGTATGTATCACAAATCGCTCATCGCGTATGCCTAACCTAAATGTCAGATACATGCTTATTACATTGGTAAAATGCGTACTTTGAATAGTAAGTACCTGTTGCGTCATGTTAGGCCTAAAAAGTGTTTCTATGGCTCTTGTGGGTTAAAGGAAATTGCCATTTGCGCTTTCCCTTGCATTGCAAAACAAAGAAGGCTTGGTTTAACCCACGTGTTGTGTGTAATGATATTATGTTAGTGTACTCGTCGTAAGGTGCTAGAAAATGTACAAGTATATGTACCTATTTAATGCTGTACACTTAATTTAAGAAACCTGTACTTACCAGAATTCTTTTTGTACAACTTTATGATTTAGTATATAACTTAGAGGTGAATGGCATATTAAAGAAATAAAAAAGAAGTAAATATAACATTTGCCGTATTTGCTTTATTCATTTCCCGTATAAGTTTAATAACGATATAAATATTAGTAACATTAATAGACGTTTTAATATCTAACATACAACGTCTTTAATTTTTGAAATATCATATGTTATTATCGACTAAAGAATATAAAGTTGATACGCCATGTTCATCGAAAACTATTGGAAAACGCAGCTGCTGTTTTATGTTCCTTTATGCGATAAAAACAAAGAACTAAAATAAGGCTGCGTAAGTTATGAAGGTTGATAAAACTTATTCTGACCTAATATTATCATTCAACTTGAGATTCTTGTTGTATATTACCAGTTGCCATGTGATTTCTGTTGAATAGTTTATTATCGTCTTTAGACTAAAAATAGAAGTACTTATAAAAACTAGTCTTTCTGTCAAAAAATTAACAATAGTAATTAATGTTGTCATAATATTATTTCACCGTGTAATTTTAAAGCAATAGTATTTTCACTTCTTTTCTATTCGTTTATAAACAGTGCAAAGTCTAAAGAAAACAAGCATGTCTTTCACGTCATCGTTATTGTAATTAATGAGATCAGAGAGTTATATTGCTTTACATTGCGAAGTTAGTAATAATAGTTTTAAGAGATTCGCGATTTATACTCATGATTAATAACTCCCGGGACTTATCGCGTATGTATTTATATAATAAAGTTACCTTTATTATTAAGTTTCGGCCAAGTTGCAGTATCCATGGTCACGGGCAGAACTTCTGTCCCGATAAGTCCCGTTAGTTAGTAATAGTGTATTGGTTTGTCCAAGTTTGAAGTTGCTGATGACAACAGCTGTTATGGTAATATTTTTCTCGTAATATTCATACTCTCTACTCCTTATTTACTTACTTATTACAAAATAATTTTAACAAGATACATATGTATCTACTTAATATAGTTTACCTGTTGTCGCACTAAGTTCACTGTTTGAGATAAAAAATATAGGATATAAAGTAATATTAGTGCCGTATTTATCACTCAATAATACCTAAATAAATTCTTAGTCTAATTTGCCTCCTACAATATATGAAGTTACAGACATTCATTCAATTCATTCATTCATTCATTTTTATTCAAGTCACTGTATATACTGCACAAATAGCCTTTTTTATTGGATGACTAGAAAGACTTTATTCACAAACATTTAAAATACAAACACACACACAACACACATATATAAAAAGATACTACAAAAAATTATTCTTGTACCTAAATGTTCCCTTTAATTTAATACCAACACACCTAATCTACTCTTCTGCTCCACGCTTTCTCAAGCCCAGTCTCGGCAGTGGTGTCACACTATTCACACACTCCGAACAATGTGCCATTTCGTATCACCTTGCAACGAAGTGGTCTAGAAATGATTGAAAACACTAATGTGCTGTGGCAACGCTAATTAATGTGAACAGGCACTAATGACATGCAAAGTTTCACTGCGTTTCAAGAGATGGCGCTCTCGTGTTTGCGTCATATATGAAGATACATAATAATATGAGAATATTTTAGAAGTTCTTAATGTATATTTTAGAAGTAATAGTAAATAAAAGTAATAATAAAGCATTTAATTACAGCCACAAAAACATACATAATACAAATATTTTACAAATCAAACTTACAAACTAGGGGGTATATCTTGTGCATGTTATTGTCGCAGCAAAAAGTAGATAGAACCATAGAGATATGATAAATAACTCCTCCGTCACGTGTAAAAACTAAGAAGGTCGCGATAATAATATATATAGCGTTGAAGGGATTTGGAATATTAGTGAAGGGTTGTTAATACATCACCCAAACACTTAAAAATACATACCCATTAAACCTTGCTAGTCTAAGGTTTAAGGCCCAACTAAGCAATGAAGTTTCATATTTGGTCATGCGTAAATTACTTTTTAAGTGATAATCAAAAGTTACAAGTGGTTAAAATTTCTAGTCTTTAGGCCATACATACATACACATCACGCCTGATTCCCTGTAGAGGGCTAAGCAGAGATCACGGATCCCCATTTGTCCCGATCCTGACAGACCACTTTCGCTTCATTGATACTCATACATCTTCTCATACACACTCAACTCTCTTGAGGGCATTATTATATAATAAGGGTTACGGATTGCTAAACTACCTACGAGATTCTATTGACCCCTAGTCTCTTTAGTCGCCTTCTATAACGCCGGTATAAGCTAGCAAGTATTCTAGTTACATCCTAGAGTAATCAGAAACATATATGTTATAATAATTATATATTGATTTAAATTAAAACAACGCCATCTATTTGAATAATAATCAAATTAATTTTACTCGCGCAAATCACAGCGGGAGATGTTATTTTGTTTTGTTTTATCACTCCTTTTGTTCAAACTATTTATGGTAATGAGGTCTATAAATTAAATGGTACGTATAAGGTCAATGCCAGATGCATGCTGTTCCGCCCACAAAACGACTTTAAAATAACAATAACTATTATTTAAGAGGTTTTAATACGATATATTGAATAAATAAAAATAATAGCTTAATATTATAATAGATACGTAAAAAATGCTAAGTATCCTTTTATCCCTTTCGGGGTGTCAGAATCTCGCTGACATGAAACATCTCCTTGGCTAACTTATAGTACATACATACACATCACGCCTGATTCCCTGTAGAGGGGTAGGCAGAAATCACGGATCTCCATTTGTCTCGATCCTGACAGACCACTTTCGATAACTTATAGCTTGTATATTATGATGATGTCGTATGGACCAATGGTTACAGGTTACCAATGGTCACATGGACCAATCACCCAATAGATTCAATTTACCCTTAGTACCTTAGTCGCCTCCTACGACATGACGATTATAACGGCAGCTAGCTAGTAGACATTCTTTGAGTTACTTCATATAACTATATTAAAAGGTTCTGTCAACGAAAACCATATATTATTTTAAGACTTTTCATCTGTCATCTTGATGTTTTGTGTAAGGTTGCATAGTTATGTCAACATTTCTACGGAATTTTAATTAAGACGGACAGTTATAAAAGACGCGTTGATATAAACATTTATAACGTTTATTTAACAATTTGAAGCCATGTTTGTTTAATGTCGTAACACAATATTTGATGGACAGATAAAATTCAAACAGACAGATATTTATGTAAAATGTCGTTTTCGTATTCGTAACTGATTTTTATTAACCATTTCAATAAAAGTTAATGATGCTTAATTGCATTGATAATTTCTTTCATCTTACGTTTTATAGACTTATCATTTCTTACTCGTAAACTAACTCGTTAACTATTATGAATTAATAAAGCAATCAACAAATTATTGTGGCGGGTATACGTAGCGTGAAGATCAGGAGAGCATGTATGAGAAGGTTGTGAGTGAAGCAAGAGAGATTTGTTAGGATCATTCCAAATGGTGCTCGATAGTATCTGTATATCCTGTTAGGGACCCGTTAGGATATGTATATATGTACATATATAACAAACATCATAAAAGTTAAAAAAGGCGAAATATATTTTATGTCTTACTTTATTATTCAGTGTTTAATTAGACTAATATACAGTGGTTTGATAGAGATATTATTGATTTTGAAACGTATTTTTTGTATGAGTTCTAAAAGTCTATTCCAAACGTAGATTGGGGTTACAATTTAGATATCAATGAACCTGCCTATTCTTTAAATGACCTGACCTTTTTATAGATTGATAAGTTAAGTAAGATCTAAGCGCTGATGTTGTCTTTATAAAAAGTAACTTATGTTTGATGTCTCCCATTTTAGCGTGTCCATTAGTTTTGTCTTCACAATAGATGCTTATCTTCATGGCATTTCATTGGCACTAGATAACAATACATTACCTTACGACAGAGCAAATAAACGCAGTAGTTTCTCTTATTTGCAATCAAGTTAGAGGTGTAAAAGACTAATGCCTACTTTTTAGTGGATTATTTTTTGCTGTATTTATAATATGTTCAGAGCACCGAAATATAACTGTTGTATATAGTATGGAGTTTCGAATTGGAATATAGTTTATAATACTCGTACTTATTAGATGTAGAGACAGTATTCTTATTATACACTGGACTTTTTGATACAGTCCTTTTCTTGTCCAATATTTTGGTTCAGTCGCTTTCGTCGAGTATATATCCCAAACAAAAGAAATACGAAAACTTTGAAAAATTAATTGCGTGAAGATTCCAACCGTTTCTAACTTACTCTCCAGTTTATTCCCAATCTTCACAGAGAAAAAAAACACAACGTCACTCAAATTATCTCGTCAACCATCTCTAACACAATCCCTTCATCCACAAACTCGTTCTGTCATCTATCTAACTTCGACAACTTGTTCCAGATAATCCCGAGGTCATCGATCACAACTTTAACATCGAAGTGAGCTTCCAAAGATACCCGTAACAAGTGCATTGCATAACAACCCTATTGTTGATCTAAACAAACATCCTGTGCCTGTGATAGTGTCGTGACATAATGTGCTATTGAAACAGTGATTGTGCTTTGCAGTGGAAATGAAAAGAGAAAAGTACAAGGATACTGAAGTACACTGGTGAGTTATTGATAGTAGTATTAAGAAAACCTTAATTTTAAGCAGTGAACACAAAAATACATACATCTTCTTATCTTGTTCTTTGTTTTTTTTTGTTCTTGTTTTGTTGTTCTTGTAGAACAGGGATTACTAGCTGTTATTTTTTACCATATGTGACCGCGTCATATCGCGATAAAATAAAATAAAGATGTAGCTTAGATACCCTTATAAGTAGGCATATGCTATAAAGGGAGCTTTTATGCATAAGTATCTTTTGTAATGTCTTTGTGTGTGTCAGTTGGTGTCCCAAATTAATAAATAAATAAGACCCGACGTTTCGAGCCAGTTGCATAGACCGTGGTCGCGGGAAGACTCAAGAGGAAAGAAAAGGAAGGAGTCTTTCTGCGAAACGAAGTAAACATAAAAAGGTGAAATCACCTAGTTGCTTACACGTAATTTTAAATGACATATCTATAAGGGATAGGAAGGATACTAAGTACATAGGGTGTAAAGATGAGTACTTAGTTTTATGTAAGCTACACGTACGAGAATTGTTAGAAATGTTTTTGTAATTAACGATTAGATAGGCTTCGGTAAGGTTCTTGTGCTACAAATTTACATATAATTTTGTTAAGCCACAAAAGAGAAATTCAAAACTGACCTTTAAGCCTAATACGAAACCACAAATCCATCCAACATACATAATATGCCAATCAATTGAATGTGGTCCGATTTTGCGTATGCGATTACAAAATATCAATTTAGATTCTATTTAAAGTATAACCAGTTCTCAGATTATCAACGTTTTAGAAACGCTGATACTGAACTTAAAATACGATTTCTGCAAACATACTTAAGCGTGGGAGTTGGTATTTACCAGATGTTGTTTAATGTTGTATGGAATAAAAAGTAGATCGACATAGCAACTCAAATTACATAATGCGGATTAATTAAGAATAACATTTAGATACGTGTTTACAGACACCAATATATATGAACGTACATACACATCATGCCTGATTCCCTAACCTAATCTAACAAAACTATTTCGCTTTATTGACACTCATATACATACTTTCGGCGGTTATAGGTACAATATGGTGTCTATCTGACTGTCATATGTCCTATTAGCTAATTATTTGTATAGCTAATAATACCCGATATTGCCGTATTTTACACAAGCGAAATCTATAAAATGATAACCGCTCGAGAATAAAAAAAAAATCTTATACGTATCATATAACTATGCTTCAGTAGCAATTACAAGACCAGATAAATGAGAGGCTAGAGTGTCATCTATGAAGATCTTTTCACCTTTCAAAACCCTTACTTTATCAGACATTTAACAAGACAGGTATTATTTTGCTCGTGTAGAATACATAAATATTAGTTTTATTGTGACTTTGTCACAGAGTCTCTCACACAATTATATTTGTTAAAACTATAATTCATAAAGTACAAAATACTATGACGACCTCCGTTGCGCGATCGGTTCTGACACCTGAACGCTAGCCGTGAGGTCCCAGGTTCGATTCCCGGTGGAGGCAGAGTTAAGAACTACGCTTTTCTACTGCTTTCCAGTCTGGTGGTTGATTATATATGCTATATATATATATATATATTTATCTATATATAATATGTATACATTTCTTAAATATACGTTGACTAGTAAGTACCCTTAACACAAGTCTTAAATCAATTTACCAAGGGGCTAGTTCAATTGGTGTAATTATTATAGTTTTATTTTCACTTTGTCGCTGAGTCTCACACACAATTATATTTCTTAAAACTATAATTCATAATGTACAAAATACTATTAAAAAAACAATCTCTGCAATAATGAATCCAATGCCTTCCGCTGTTATCTCGAGATGGGCGTGATGAAGCCATCCGCAATTGCGTCTAATGATCGCTCATTAGGTTCCATTTAATCCGACGCCACATCACGGTTGCGGCTGAAGAAACAATTTGGAAAAGTTTTAATCGAGTCGGGAAAGTTATAGGAAGGTAAAAATGTACTCTTATACGTACTTACGTAGAGTATATTAGGCACTATAAATATTAAACAGATAAAATATAATCCTATGGCCAGACCTTTTCTTTAAAGACACTAGTTTAACTACATTTATTGTTATTTTTTAAGAATATTAATAGTTGTAGGAATGACTTATCTTTTATCGCAAAATTATAAATATTTTTTATGAACCTCATAGAGAATAAAAAAAAACTTTTACCCCAGGATGTGAAAGGAACATAAACGCAAAGCAGGACCGAGGTAAATGATAACATATAAAAAAAAAATTATTTTCAGTAGTAAAAAAAAAAAAAACATATAAAAATCAGGTGTAAATAGAAGTTTACATTGTGCATTGGTTTTGCGATAATAAACCAGGCGCCTTACTCCACTAATGCATTGTAGGCACAATATTACTTCAGTATCGATACAGTAATACTTCAGTGGCCGTAATTTGACACTTTTGGCACTCCACTATGTAAGTAATATTGTGCCTACAATGGATTAGTGGAGTAAGGCCCAAAAGTACAGCTGTGAAAAATTGAGATGTCGGTGCATTTAAGCTGTTATATTTACACACGATAATGTCTCATGGGTTTTAACGTGCATAAATATTTGTGGTACGAGTACAAATATTTTTCATTTGTATACCATACGTTTATTTTTCTAAGAACTTCATTCAATATTTCCTAATCATCGCCGCTTTTTTGTTCGGCGCTTTGAGTAGGTTCCTCTTATATGTGAACAACAAAATGTGATAATGTTTACGATGTTGTTTTTCAAAAATATACATAGGTTTGGATCGGATTCGCTTAGCCTAGTTTAAGTTCTAAAAATAGAGTAAGTTCTAGAAATGGAGAATAGTCAATACCTGAATACGACTGCAGCATGCACTAACACCTGCCACGTAACTTACTGATTATGAAATAAAAAATGGCTCATGAGTGATAAAACTCCATAAAAAAGCTCAATGGTGGACACTCACAGATAAAAACTGGGTTACGAGTGGCCACAGACCATCACTTTGCTCATTTGATGGTGGATACAGCCTCTGATTACCCCATAAGGGTAGTGGCAGTAAACCTCTTTATCCACCTAAATTATTGTTTTTTAATCCTCATGATATAGTACGTAAACAATATGAAAGTTATTTCGCTACTAAATGCACCATTTTAAAACAACCCTTAATTTGTATTTATACTTCATATCTTGCCCAAAATCCAAAACTATAAAATCTTATCATTTATCGCGAACAAACCGTAAACCAATCGATGTGGTCTCTCAGCTGATTTGCGATGACATAACGGACGAAGTTTGAGAGTTGTGACGTAAAGCCGGTGAAAGTAAGCAACCGAAGTTCGGAACCCTGACACCGCGGCTTTACTGATCACGACTCAATATTGCGCTGATAGAGACGGGTTTCACTTTGTGGTGATGGTGGGTATATACTGGTAAAAATAATTTCGCTTGTATGTCGATGCAGTAAATACTCGTATTAAATAACAATAATGGTTTTTTTTATTAGTTACTTTAGTTATTTTTTGTAAAGACTTTTTATAGATTTGTTTTTAAACAATAAATGAAAGCATGATAATACAAGGGTTACACAATAAAATATATCCGTTGATCGATTTAATAATATCGATTAAGAAAATTGCTGGCTTGTTTAATATCCCGAAATCATAAGCAATAGAAATGGACAAATGCATTAATCACGTTTAAGATTTTTTTATAATCAGAACCTTGCATCAAAGCAGTATATTATTATCATTTTACATTACACAGATTTAAAATGGAAAATTTCTAAAATCTGTGAACAGTTTCTCACCAACAAATACTTCACAATAACCCTCTTACAACATACTGAATAATGCTTTTGGTTTTAAGAGCTATTTTAGTAAGTTGCATTATAATAACGTACAAAAATAGAATCAAATTTTATTTTTTATTGCAAAGAAATAGTCTAATTTACTTAGAATATTCATAGTCAACGGACATTAAAATAAACCTAATGTCGTCACTTACATATAACCTCTTGATACTGGTATATACTGGACACTGTTTAAGGCCATGCCTACGCACAACAGGTTCCGGTAAGAAAGCGGTTTCAAGGCATACCCTTAGTCGTAGCGCCTTTTGCCCTATGCACTCACCTTGTCTAATTCAACCATGTAGTGTAATTTATACGCATTGTTAGTAATAAATTAAGCGAAGAGTACTAGGACCTAAGTCAACTAATGCGTTTTAGCACGATCGCAGCTTAATATATCATCAATAATAGTGTGACGTTGATAATGGATTAGCAAGTGTCTAATTTCACTAATGGTGACGGCAAAAGTGTCAAATTTCGCCATTTTTAAGCCACTTTAGCTATTCCACGGACTGTGTGAAGTTACACAGTTACTAAAGTGATATATATATATATATATATATATATATATATATATATATATATATATATATATATATATATATATATATATATATATATATATATTTTTAACTGAAATGGGTTCACTCTTGACCCTGTTTGCACCTCGAAGGAGGCGACAGACAGAGTCTAAGATGTAGCGAGCTTGTCCAAAAAATGCCTAGGCACCCTAGTTTTGAACATCTGTGGATTAAATACCTCCGGAAATGCAGAGACAGGCAGGGTATTCCATTCCTTACCGTACCGCATTATGAATGACGCTTTAAAGCAATTTGTGCTAAATACATCAATGAACTTGAGCCCTAGAATGTTATTATTCGAAAGCGTAAGTACCACGGAATGTGTTAGCTTGGGACGTTAAAAGAATGGTAACTAGCTGCCGTTCTTATGTCGTAGGAAGCGAGTAAGGGGCGAAGGTCTATGGGATTATTTATTCGATGGGCTAGCAACGTATCATGTATCTATATAAATATTATTATAACACCAATATTAAAACATATATAATATACAGTCCCGTACGTTAATACATTTCATTAGTAAACAAAACCTCAAAATCATATATACACACGAAAGTATATACCTTTGTATACGCCCATACGAAAGTAGCACTTCAATATAAGCTTTATGGTATGTTAAGTAAATAGGTGGGTAGGCAGTAATAGGTTTATATAAGAATAAATATGTGTCATCATTGCACTTGTGGTTCAAGTTAATTAACACCGTGTTACCTTCGAAGGTCAGGCCCTATTAACACGTAATATACTTGTATATTTGCATTTATGTACCAAGATTTGAATTTGTACTGAGATAGTCTGTGAAGATAATCTCTGAAGTAGTGATCGTTGAGTTTTATAACTTATTCGTGACGTTTGTCATTTGTTTGTGATTAAGGTACATACATACATACGTCGTTTAATCCCTTTTGGGTTGAAAAGAACCTTGGAGACATGAAAACAACTCCTTGGTTACTTTTTAAGGAATATTGGGGTTGTAGATATTCATACATATGTAATCAATACGAGAATGATATGGCTTTCATTTTTTGTAGTTGATGGGTATGTATAACACGTGATGTTACCACGACAACCGATTGTAGTATATAAATAAGTAGATAATAATTAGGGACATCCTAATACTCGCACTATTCAACTTTTTATTCATCTTAAATTATACCCTGACCTAAAAACAAACCACGACTCAACTTATCATCCCTTACATCAAATCAACGTAGCCTTCAATTGTATATAAACGTGCCAAGTAGTTATACAAATAACGTGAAAAGCCTAACCTCATTAATTAGTACTACAGCTAGTACAAATAGGCGGTTGAATGGTATAGAGATTGTTACGCCAGCGACAGTCGGCTTTCTATTGAGATTTACCAATACTTTGGTGCAAGGTTCACTCTATCATTATCTTACCTCACAGATTGTAAGACTTTTCGCGTATATTTACGCAAACTATACATATTTACAATGGCTACGTAAGAGTGAAATTCTTTCGTCCTAACGCTAATTAGTCCCTAGTTCATTGCAATGTTTACAGCGTCTTGCAATGAGTATGGGTTTGTATTGACTCCAAATTATATGTAGGTGGCCTATGAATGGCATTTAAATTAACGATTTGATTATTGTTTAAATTTTTGGTCCGAAAAATTATGCTTGAATGAAACGTATGTTTTTGGGGCTATGGGGATTAAATCTTCATGTCTACAGACTGTAGAGAGCAATAGTAGCCATAAAACATTATTCATGTTAAAGCTGTTCTAATAGTACATATCTACCCTTCCAATATTACATCGTAAACATAGATTTAGGCATATAAGCTCATATACTTCACAATTCAATTGAAAGGAGTATAACATTACATTGAAAGTCGATCATACGAAAGTAATTCTTTCACATGGACCACAATCATGAACCTCACATATTCAAAACCCGTGTACGCAATACATACCTACCTTTAACTTAAATACGAGTATAACAGCCAAGGTCAAAGTGATCCACTGAATGCACGCCTTGGTGCTCACCTCAATGTTCAGAGCTCGGAAACGTAATGTATGTGTGTATGCTTATCTAAGGGTCAGTTTATACTAGCGCGAATTCGAAGCGCATCGAAGCTTTTATCCAAAACTGAACATAAGTAAAAACTTTATTCAACAGCATAATGCATAAAATGCTTCTTAGGATTTAAAAAGGGTTACGTAGGGGCAGGCTCAATAGGACATATGAGAGTCAGACAGACGCCATATTGAAAAAGAGTTTTGAAGACGTTAGAAGATCCTATAACGGTCAAGTGTATATGAGTGTCAATGAAGCGAATTTGGTTTGTCAGGATCGGAACAGAGTGGGATCCGTGATCTTTTACCCCTCTACAGGGAATCAGACTCGATGTGTATGTATGTTTTAAAAAAACTCGCGCATACTTCAACTGCACTGCGATTCTGCGCTAGTGTAAAGTGACCCTTAGTGCGTGCGATGTTTGTACGGTGATTATTGTTCATTATCAGATTGAAGTGTAGCTTAAATTGAGATGCAATCTTTTATTCGGTCGTTGATGAGGCGTTTGTCTGTGTAGGCTGTAGCTACATCCTCAGTTTATAGATATGGTAGTTTGTGTAAAGATATTAAGGTGATACAAGGTGAACAGTAAACATACACTTTATGACTTTATCCCGAGCCGAATAGACGAAAAACTGCGTGACTTTTAGTGATTCAATGACGACTCAATGGACGAAACATACATATCATTGTTGCTACTTTAAAATCTTTAACAAGTATGTGTCAAAATGGCAATAATAAGAAACTTAATTAAAGCTGTCTACTGAAAAAAACCAAAGATCAAATTCAAAAGTTAAATACATATCTTAATACGATATAATTATAATCCTTCATTTAATTATGTTGATTTGAAGAGTAGAAACACGGCATCTGTTGTGTAAAAAAAATATGTATGTTATTGGTACTTGAATAAAAGTGATACATAAGGGGATTTATCGATATTATGTTTGATAGACGTCGATATTAACAAGATAGATATTGGTAAAATTACCGGTTGTAAACTGTGTCGCTATACAAGTACTGACTATAAACTGTTCCAAGAAATAGAATACGAAGTATCAAAATTAAAACCTGTCAATGAAATATTTTCAATTTGTTTTTATAATTGGATTTAAGCTTATTAGTTCTAATCTTACGCATCACTGTCCAACTATCAGTAAACACAAACCGAATTCCACAAACCTTATGGCCGAAAAAAAATGGACATCATTATGACAAATGGTAAATTAGATGTAACAAAAACGTGATAGGTATTGAAGGCATTACCCTGTACGTATCTAAACAAACAAATGATTCGATCATTGAAAAGGACAAAGCTCTTTAGACTCCGGATCTTCAAAAAACGTTCACAAAAAGTTTTGATCCGGGTATACAGTAGGATGTTTGATTGTAGAAAAGTTAAAGGGTGTTTTGGAAATACAAATGACTGTATGTATTAACCTAACTAAACAAAGAACAAGTCTAAAATAAATTGGCTTTTATATCATTATAAGATAGCCATTGCTTTTAATATTAGTATTGGTATTACTTCTTAATAGTTTGGGTTTCAAGTTTTACAATCCTATTGAAAAATTGCAGCGAATAGTTAAAGTTCCGCAAAATATAAACTTTGCATATGGCTATATTTGACTCATATTTTATACAAATACACAACTAATCATTTTCACAATAACATCGTAGTTCAAAATCCTATACTTGAATCTTTTATTACTAAAACACAAACGATCATCCTGTACACACATAACATTATAGCATTAAGGTATTTCCCAAGTAGCTATATTTTATTGTCTCGAAGAGCTGTGGTAAAACCTACACGATTTATCTTGGTTCCAAGTGTTGTAAGACTCATGAGCTCAAACAAAAAAATGTGGTTAACTTTAATTACACGAATGTAATGTAGTATAGAATGTATGTGCAAAGAACAATAAGATTGATCATTATCATTAGTTAGCATCAGTCATAATGCGTGGTATTTATTGGTGGAAAATGCAATAAGTACCTAAAATACTTTATATTATCTCCATGAATGTAGTATGATCAAATTGGAGGCATTCTTCTCAAGGCGTGGTGGGAAGAGCTGAAGAACATGTATGAGAAGGTTAATGGGTGTGAATGAAGCAAGAGAGATGTGTCAGGATCGTTCCAGGTGGCGATCGACAGTCTCTGCCTATTCCGATGGCGATGAAGAGGCGTGAATATTTAAGGACTTCATTATGTATATATAAAAGTTAACTTATAAAATATGTGATAATTTTACTATAGTTATTTGTTCTATTCCTCGTGGTTCTCAATCATCCTTCAATTAAAGAATCAAACATTTTTAGAAGCGATAGGTTATCAGCTATAAATTATTCCTTAATATAGCATACACCAGCATACGACTCTCATTGCGCGGTAGTCAGATATTTTAGTGACCATCTCCGCCATAGAGGAGGTAATAATTCTATGGCCATCTCAAACCCACGTGTTGACCAGATAGGCAATACTCAATTAGACAGGTAGTAATCCATGTCATTATATACAAGCAGTGACTATTACCTGTTCGAAACAGGTAGGATTCCTCACGATGTTTTCCCTCACCTTAGTATTCTTAATAATAAATACTTTGTTTTGAAACACGTGAAATTACATAGTAACAAAATACTCTTTTACACAATTCAAACAAATTTAAGGTGCTATTAAATGTTTCAAAATAAGGAATGAAATTAGATAAACTAGGTTTTCTCGTTAAACCCGTAATGTCTTAGCAGAAATTCTTAGCCACTGTTATTTCCTAGTGTTTTGTGCTAAGTACGATAATTAACTTAATGCTAGAAAGTTTATGTCTAAGTTAACATACCTATTATGTTTATCACTTATATTATCATTTAGAACTTAAATTGTAAATGAAATAACATTCTTTTTATTCAATATAAGGATCATAGATATAACTTGCTGAAAGTAAAAAAAAATCCTTATGAAAAACTGTCAATTAAATTCAATTATAAATTTTAGGAATTAGAAATAAAGGTAGTTAAACTATTGGTATTTTGTCAAGAAAACTTTGCTGAGTAGAAATGCATAGAATCTCTCTATTACTATATTATAGCTATTAATATACTTATGTAAGAACAATTAAGAATAAATATCTGATTTTATAATTTATAGCCGTTCTTATACAAGAAAATGGTGAACTTATCTAACCGTATCTGTATGTTCAGTAACATAAAATAGTTCAGAAGCAAAATCTCTCGACCTATAGGTAGGTATTTGAATTATGGAATAACCTTATTGAGAGTACCTAATATGAGTTTTTTAGTAAGTAAGCATTGCTAAGCCAGTTAGGACATACACAAACTGTGGTATGTAAATATATTAGCTCTAACTCTTGTTATCTAATGTTCCATGTCTTAATGACGTTCTTACAAAACTAACTTACAGAATAGCTTCTAAATTATTCAGCACAATTAATGTACTAACTAAAGTACAATTAAAGTTTAAACACTTAATAGCAGCTTACGTCCAGTTTAAATAATATAACTGTAAGTCTAACCCTATAACAAGCGTTCACTTACATATATGTTAATACTTACTGTGTCTGCGATTTCGTCCGAAAGGGAATTTTTACAAGCATATTAGATCGAGAAATTCATTTGTTTTTGCATATATATTTTTCAATATATATTTTTTATTATGAATAATATGTTTATTCACATTTTCTACTGATTATTGTCTCCTAATGGTTGCAGCGTCATGTTATATAACCTAAAACTTTCCTTGATAAATGCGTTGCTATCTAATAATATGTGTTATACATTTTATTTATTTCAAAGCAGTACTTTAAGACGGGCGTGCAAATAAACGAACTCTTCAGCTTTTGAAATGAAATGAAAGGAAAAAGAAATGCAATGGCGGAGATGGATACACGAATCTCTGACTATCACGAAAAATTTCGTGAAAGCGTGTCTTTGTCTTGTCTAGAATGGTATCGAATTTTGGTCTATGGAATCTTTGGTTGACGGGCTAGCAACCTATCTTCAATATTTTGCCTATACCAACACGACCCCAAAAGATTTGCTAAAAATGACTAAGGTAGTATAGGATATGGGACGCGATTGTATCTATGTTAGCCTAGAGGCCTTAAACCTAAATTGCCCATTAACCGTTAAGAAATAATCTAGCAAATAACTCATATTTGTTACAACGAATTTTGTGAAACAATATAATCTGGTTTCGAAATCATATCCTGTATGTAATTGCTTTTCAAATAATGAATGTTCCTTCTAAGGTTATCTTATAATTGAAGTTGTTTCAAACAATTTGCAGATAGATTAATTATATTGCAACATGTGCGGAGCAAGGCTCTTATCACTTTTGTCTACCTCGTCCGTGAAATAGTGTTTTCAAATAAGAAGATAAACACACATTTATACGTATTTTATACCTCTATGTTAATAATAATAATTTCATTTATACATTCACGTCTTTTCATTTATTGTGTCCTATATCGCTTTGGCATGAATATTGGTGTTGCAATGTCATAATTGAACATTGGTGACAGGTTACTAGCCCATCGCCCAAATTTTTTTTAATTAACGCTAATCCCTTAGTCACCTCCAAAGACATACCGGGAGGAACGGTAGCTAGTTAGCATTATTTTTACGTCCCAGACTAGCTTTAGCTAACAGGACTGAATTTTATAATTTTATTGCAGTGATTAGTTTACATTAGTTAATAGGTCTTTTTGAATTCTGCTTTTAAAGTGGTTACAGTTGCCTTTGTTACGTTATATATTATCCTCTTCCTAAATGGGATTTCTATGTCTCTACTTCTAAAATTGATTTAAGACAATCGATCATCACTTTGAAAGAGCAGGACAAATATTTGATGGCTCACACATCCATTAACCTTCTCATGCATGATCTTCTGTTCTTCACGCTACGTACATTCGCCTTGAGAATGCAAGATTTTTATATCAATATAAGCTATGTTATTGATATGCTCATTCGTGTATATCAAGTATGTATAGTATGTATGAAGTATGAAGTTTCATTACTTCCTGGACGTCTATTTGTTGATGGAGCATGTGTATGTTGTCAAGAGATGAAGCTTTTATACAAATAACATTTTGTTATGGATAAGCCTAACTATTTATCACGTCGAAAACCGACTAAGATCAAAAAATTGCTTCTAGTGATTACTAACACTAAGACTCCTACGAACTCTGAACGAAGTCACAGTCGTAACGTTTCAGTTCGCAGAGCAAAATATTAAATTAATATAAAGCAAAGAACAAGAAACACGCCATCAGTGATAAGAATACGCATATGACAGTAATATGACAGTCACGCAAGGTTTTGATAAATAACAAAGGCATACGCAAAGCCCATTCAATTTGCATAATAACCTAACCTATCAAGATTTTACATAATAATTGGGAGTTACGCAACGAAATTCTTTCGGCGTCTGACACCAATGAACTTAACCCATTTACCGCATTCACAATTTCACAAAAGTGAAATCACTTCGCGTCAAAATAAATAAAAGAACATTGTAGCGTATGTGAAGTTGGCAACCTATCGGAGATAATGTGAAGCCATTGTTGGGACAAAGAGGTATTGTCAACGTCTGCATTATATGCGAATATCAATATGATCTTTGATGACTAATGACTTGATGTGAAAATACAAGATAGAAATTGAATTGAATGGTTGATGAGTCACAACACAATATTAGGATTCATTACACATGTAAGCGGAATGAATACAATTAAATTGACTCAGAATTGAAGTGAAGGTTTTAATTCTTTCACATAAATATGATAAGTATTCTCTAAATGAATTTAATTTATCTTATAAAACTTCCTGATGCAAATAATTCATTATTTTACGTCAACGAAAGATATTTTACAAAGTATATTTCACCAGAACATATTGCAATAAAATCTAACATTATTTACGATAAGATCTTCTGCAATCCTATATATAGTTTATTTATAATATAGATAGTCCACAGATATTGAAAAAAAGAATGATGTAAGAAGTAACTATAACCGCCGAGTGTGTATGACGAGGTGTGTGAGTGTCAATGAAGCGAGAGTGTTTTGTCAGAATCGGGACAGATAGGGATCCGTGACCTCTGCCTACACCTCTACAGAGAATTTTGCGTGATGCAAATGAATGTATAGTCCATATATTCACTATTCAAAGGGATGGTTACTATGTTCGAAGCTTTTGCCCCACTGAAAAACTTTGAAAATATTTCCTCATTTTAGTATAAAACTAACAAAGAAAATACCTATATTTAATCAAAGACCCTTCTTCAAATACTACTTAGTCACAGTTTCTTAATACTTTTGCATGTATATTTTGTAACTAGAATCGTGACTTCAGCCATTTAGCGACACTATCATGTCGACTGAGACCACGAGTAGAAAGGTCAGACTTCTACTCTGTGAAACAACGGGGGTCCCACCTAATGGCTTCTTGTGTTGTGACACGGATGTACGCACGCTATCTTTAATCTGTAGAAGAAAATATTAGACCTATCTTAAAGGAGGTATTGTTGGTTATGAACGTGTTTACATACGTATATTCATGCCTATACGATACACCTGGAACGATCCTGACAGATCTGTCATGCTACACTCACACCCGTTAATCTTCTCATGCATGCTCTTCTGTTTTCAACGCTGCATACACCTGCCTTTAGAAGAATGAGGAATGTCTCCAACTTGTATAAGGAAGCGTTTGTGTTTTGGATAGTTATACATACATACATATTCATTCACATCCTCTAAACCTTGTCTAACTAGACAGAATTTCGGATACATGATAATATCTTCTTAGTCACTTTAAAGCACAGTTATTAGGGTTGTGATGTCAAGATGTCATGACAGCCAATCGTCCAAGAGATTCCAATTAACCCCAAGTCCCTTCGCCTTCTTCAACGTCTAAGAAATATTATTCTATACATACCATAAACAGCGTTCATAACTTATAACTCTATTGATATCCGTTTAAAAACAATCGGTAATCAATGCAGCACCTAATACTCGGTAAAGCAACCTCGTAACATATTCCATTGAAACACACGACGACAAAAAACAATAACGTCCGCGTTTTCATCCGTATTGACAGTTCGTTTAAGCTACGTCTCGTAAATAGTTAAGGTGCTTATCGTTAATATAATATACTAATATATAAAAACATAATAAATCGAATGGTAGAAAAAATCAGCGAATATGTATATAAAATGAGCCTATTTGATAAAAAGGCATACAAATTTTTCAGTTTTGTAGTCATTATATTTGTAGTTTTAACAAGTCATATTATCTTAGAATACCTACTGAGTTTATATTTTTCAAATTTTTTTTGTCTACTATCCGCCATAATAAAAAGGGAGCGTCTACGTAGGTCGTGAACTCAGACCAAGGAAACTAATGGACTTGTTATACCTATGTATTAGGCGTGTATACCTACAAAACACAATATGGCTGACTTAGTAGTGATGTACGACGTCCTCTAACTAAGCTCTCTTTATCGATACTCGATAGTTTAATTAGACTAGTTAAGAGAAGATCGTGCGTGGCGCAGTTGTTTGAGCGATTTTTAACCGATTGTTCAAGTTAAGCAACGTCATGCGCAGCATAGGTCTAAAACGTATATCTAAAAAAGTTTCTATGACACTTTTGATTAAAAGATGTTTATGACTGGAATCATATTTTTTGGAATCATGGGTTTCTGGGTAACCTTAAACAAAATTTCGTGTCAGTATACTTGTAATAATAGAATAATATTACTTTACTTCGACTAGGTCAAAATAACTATCGATAAACATCAAAACTGCCCAACACTAATAACCAAAACAAAAACAAGGTGTTTGTTTACAACTTTGATCAAAGGTTTACAATATAAAAATGACGTTAATTTCACAATTATGGGACGTACACAACACAGGAGAACTAATAAAATATCTTTTACTTTATATATTAAAGGTTTACGTTTTAATAAAAACAAACTTACCTATGAAAAGACAAATTAGGCTGATTTTTATTATTTCTGGATCCACAATTTATTATAGCACACTTTGGCATTGTATTTACTATATATTTGAACCAAACAACTATAGTTTTAATGAAAAATTACTTAAATACGCATTTATTTTATGAAAATAATTCCGTAAACTGTTTTGTTTACATGTTTTTAGCTAAACACAAAATGGCGACTCGACACATCTGTGACGTCATTCAAAAAGATTGACAGTTCGAACACACGTTCCAAATTAGTGCTTTTTCTTTCCATGAATTGAAAAACTCATTGGACAAACAGAGATAGCAGATATTTCATAGTTTTTCTTTTCACTATACATAACTTAAATTTGTATATGTATAATAGGGCCGGTCCATTATAGTTTCCTTGGTCTGAGGTCGTGAAGCGTATGTTATCTGAATTTATTTTTAACTAAATCTGAATTTATACTTTACTAAATATAGATTAATGCAAAACAGTATATAAAATTTCATTTATTATAGTATTTTTTGTTATATAAGAATGTATTTATCCTGCAGCACGTCAAAATACATCTAACCCTTCTGGTATGATTATTATTAAAATTATAAAACAAACCGCCGACTTTCGAATTCACAGTCAATAACAATTAACTACATCAACGCTATGCAAATTATTCCTTCACTTAAAATCTAAACGACAAGCATATAATCAAGGCCATTGCAAACAGTCAGCGCCTTAAGCTGCATAATGTTTCATACATAATTAATGACTGTAAACCTACTAAGAAAACGGAAGTAAACAATTTTCCTGGCTGTATCGATACGAGGCCAGCCGGAGGTCGCTTACTCGTATTCAATGCCATTAAGATGTCATAATCTGCTATAATGTAATTCGAGTGACGGCTTTTTAAAATTATAATGCATTAAGCTATTTTTAGAATAGATACATACGTATATTTATGCCTCTACTTTGTTTATGGTATGGGTAGAGGCTACCGATTCTCAATTTGAATACTTCTGACAAACCTCTTGCTTCACTCACACCATTTAACCTTCTCTTATATGCTCTTCTGTTCTTCACGCTATTTACTCTCGCGTATAGTATTATATTATCGGTGCCCTCGCCTTGAAAAGAATCTAAATTTTGATCGTTTTATGCTCTAAGAGACTTTTTTCAGATAAAAGCTTTAAAGTTTGAAAGTAACTTACTTTTAAGGAGATAGTTTAGTCTGGTTTTGAGAGAAGCTATTTAGTATATCGTAGATAGTCGTAGATATCATGTCAAGGATAGTCAAAAGTTAGCATTAAATAATTAATTGGACGGTAGAGATTAATGTGGTGAATAGTCTATGCACTGATAAACTCTATTGTATTATAAAGTATCAAATAAACGAAAGCTCTCAGATAAAAAATCTTAATTTTTTTTTGACAAAACAAAATTATTTAGTAACTGCCGTGGATGAAAGTACATATACATACACGTCCTTAGATCCCTTTCAGGGTGAACTGAAACTGGGAGATATTATATCTCTTCTGTCAATTTTTAACTTGAATATTGAGTTGGCGACGTCATTAAGGAACATTGGTGACAGGTTGATAGACCATGTGTATTGTCAAGGATTAATCTTGATATTTATTTAAACACTTAACACCAATTTTCAAACCAAACTGTTTCCTATTTAGGTGTGATTCATTATTACCTCGTTATATGTATAATTTCGTCAGCATCCATTTCACAATGAACCTTGCAGTTTGCTATGACTCATTTTGAATTTTGTCGAAACTTGATCGAAGTTAACGCGTGAAACCCCAAACGTAACAGCCGAATATTTGCGCAAAAGATCATTTAAGGATATCAGGTGACAGGATTGTTTTATATTATAACTAGCGACCCGCTCCGGCTTCGCACGGGTACAAAATATATAGCCCAATCTGCTATTTAATTGATGTTATTATACATATAAACCTTGCTCTTGAATCATTCTATCTATTAAAAAAAACCGCATCAAAATCCGTTGCGTAGTTTCAAAGATTTAAGCTTACAAAGGGACAGAGAAAGCGACTTTGTTTTATACTATGTAGTGATAAAACATTTACATACATTATCTTATTACAAAAGATAAACGCGTTGACAACCATGAACACTTACGGTGTAGTCAAAGGTTCAGGTGTCCCTCTCCACAATTGCGAAGTTAGTAATTCTATGGCCACCTCGAACCCACATGTTGATCAAAAGTCAGTACTCAATATGACAGGTGATAAGCCATGCCGGCATTTACAAGCACTGACATTGACATTATACTGAACGTTAAATGGGACATCCTGCTTGATACATACATACGGATAAATTTACTCTGGGGTGGAAAATTTCAATACATCGACAATTACTTTAACCCAAATTTGTGATGGCAATAGTATATAATATTAGTGATACATTGCTAACCCATCACCCAATAGATTCATTTGTATCTTAGTCTCTATCTGTAATAACTTAATCCTATAATAACTTGGGAAAAAACGGTAGCTATTGAGCATTCTATTTACATCCCGTCTATCAAATTAATTTAATCTGTAGTATTATTATACCTGTTTTGTTCACTTAAACTTGAAATCAAAAGAAGCCAGACTCGAAGATGTTAGTTTGTTAATAGCAAAACATAATTAAAAGATAGCAATCGTCATGGATCATTCTAGAAGGATTCTATATGTAGGCATACTCGCGTGATATAGATCAGGGGTCTAAGTCTACTAATGCTTTTTGCAAAATATCAGTTCAATATCAGATCAGTTGTGTGAAGTTGGTAGTGGATTAGCAAGTGACATAATTCACCGTTTTTTAAGCGAAGTTTGAAACTTGCCGATTTTAATGGTGAAATTTGACACTTTTAGTCATACTATACCAATTTCACACTGTTACTGATATGATATTGAACTGCTATTTAGCAGAAAGGATTAGTAGACTTGGGCCCCAGTTGAAAAAACTAATAAAAATACCTCCTGATGTTACGCAATCGTTAGATAACATAGGATATCAGTTATTTGTCTTACAGTTTCTTGACCTGATCTCGTAAATATTGTTAATGAAAACGGTAACAAACCGGTTCCTTACATCTTTGATAATATATTTACGTCTCCACATTCTGTTTTTGGGAATCGTCTATCGGCTTGCCCACATCCGATAATCGACGACCGATTATTTGTACTTGCAATATAAAACACACTGAATAGATACGAGTAAGTACAGTAGTACTTATATCTCACACGTTGTACAAAAATGAAAATACTGAATTCCGATCTCTTGTATTTTAAGAAACAAGTAAACACTATTTAGTAAGTATAGTAGTGTCGTATACGTTTTACAAAAATGAAAATACTGAATTCCGATCTCTTGTATTTTAAGAAACAAGTAAACACTATTTATTCATATATTTTTTGTTTTTCATCTATGTCTCTATTTTAAATTATGTAAAATGGAGTAAATACCCGTGTATGTTTCTATTTTTAGCAAGTAGTAAACTCGTGTAGTTATTTGTATGACAAAGTAATCCATATGTATGATTAAATGTTACATGAAATGGCATAAAGAAAGTCCTGTTTATAAGTTATTCTTAAAGGAAGACTCGGTAAAAATCGGGCCGATTATCGTGTCTACAAAAAGTAGGACGTATTTTACCAGGCTTAAGAAATTGACAAAATCGCACGAAACGAGTTTACTTGAGACTATTTCTTTATAGACCCATTAAAAAACTAATCAAAAGCAGGCTGTAATGTCACTAAGATCTAGCTTGTAATTGTTCCACTTTTAAATAGTCTTATTACGAAATAATTGACTTTTTTAAATTAAGTTGTTTAGCCGTTGACCAATGTTTACTGTAACCTGGTTAGTTGTTAAGACTTAAAATACTTTACAATTACCCAAAAGAATTAAGATTACCTTACAAGCACCGAGTGATTAAGCAAAAGTAGTTTATCTGGCTCGATCCTGACTGATAAATGTGGATCTGTAATATCTGCTTACCTCTCTGTAGAGAAACGGACGTGATGTGCATGTATGTACTTCTAACTACAAATAGCTCTAAAAAGGCCAACAATTAACATGACATTACACGAGTAAAGCCAGCCGGTTATACGGTATGCAATTACAATGCTACACGTATTCTCTATTTGTATAAATTCCGAGTTGTATTCAAAAGTGATATTTTAGTTATGTCTAACTAGATGCTAAATAGCTACCGTTCTGCTTGCATGATGTAGGTGGTTCCTAAGAGGTTAGGAGTCAATTGAATATTCTAGGTAATAATTGAATGAGCTGACACGAATTGGTCATATAAATGGCATCACAATGCTAAAACTGTCCAAGGATTAAGTGAGGTTCTGGTCACCATAAAGGGATTAAAAGAAGTGAATATATAGTTATAAATTATTTATTTAATGTTAAGGAGACAAATAACTTATATTTAGAAATATGGGTAGAAAGATTAAGGTATAAAAAGTAAATAATACGTTTCCACAATGATACATTAATGAAAAACCCAGGCTCACTAACAAAGACAAACGCGTTCACGACTATTAACCCATACGGGGTAGTCCGAGGTTCAGGTGTCCTTCTCCGCAATCGCGGAGGTAATAATTCTATGGCCGCCTCGAACCCACGTGTTGACCAGATAGTCAATACTCAACGTGACAGGTGGTAAGCCGTGTCGCCATTTACAAGCACTGACTATTACCTGTTCGGTAAACAGGTAGGTTGCCTCAGCGTAATATTCGAAGCATTTGTATCATGAAAATGTACAATCATAAAATATTTAAAATGTGTGTATGGCATACTCTGACATACATAGTTTTTCACATACGAACTTCTCACTACTCAAAAAGGGATACCAAACGTGACTATATACATAAATATATATTAATAACAAAGCTCACTATGTTCTAAATGTTAAGCTCATGGCCTTGCCCTCTCAATATAGGAAGTGTGCAAACCTCATTTTATTTTGATAAGCAAACACACTTAAAGGTCATCATGATATTCTGAGTAATGAATTTCCGGCATATTCCAAATATACACACTATTAGTATATAGAAGTAAATACGCGCTAGGCTTTATACCTCCTTATTGGTTTGAGACTTGTTTTTATACATTATATTTTCTTTGTCTCGTGTTTGTGTAGGACTTAAAGAGAATGGTAACTAGCTACCATTCTTCATCAGTTTGCTTTTTTTCTAGAATCTCTTCGGAGGTGAATTGAGGTTAATGATTCTATTGGACTATATCGGCAAGCAACCTGTGACCAATATCAGTTATGTTTCGAACAATAAATAAATGTATAGGGCACTTGAATTCGGAAACCTAGTGTCGCTATGTATTTTTATGTATTTAGTGAGTACATATTTAATGTAATTATATTTAAGATGTAAATAAAGTAATCGTTAAGTGTCAAAATAAATGATATTACAACTCCGATGATAATGCTAAAAGTGATCGAGAAAATGTCTTTTATACATCAAGTTCCAGTGGATTGATCTAGAAAACTGTACTTGTACTTATGTTAAATAAAAATAACTCAGTTTGAGACCATCACGCACAGTATCATATTACAGAAAGTAAACAGAAACATTTATATCACTAACTATTTACAACAACATCATCTGTCTGTAGATATTTTCTGAATAAATATTTATATTTACGCATTCATTTGCAGTTATAATAGGCAATGCCTTTTGTTCTTACACGTAAAATAATAAGATTGTTTTACTGCATTCAACAAATTCATTTGAAAATACAGACGATTTGCCCAAGGCGGGTTTACGTAGTGTGAAAAACAGAAGAGCATGTATGACTTTTATCTCTTATGGGGTAGCAATTCACTATGATAGAAGAATTAGAACATATACAGATCAAATTAGGAACATTCTTCTTAAGGCGGGTGTACTTAGCGTGGTGAACAGAAGACCATATATTATAAGGATAATTTTGTGTGAGTGAAACAAAGGAGATTTGTCAGGATCATTCCAGGGGGCGATTGGTAGTCTCTGCCTATTCTCTTAGGGATGCAAGCGTGAATATATGTATGTAATCCAGTATCACCATAACATATACACTTTTTAAAATATTCAGTACCCAAAAGGATATCGTATACAGGCACCTATTATTACCTGTCTCAAAGTGTAGCGAAGTTTCCTCATGATTACACTCATTTTATATACTATAGTTTGAACATATCTAGGTAATTAAGCGAACACGTGGATGCATATCGGCTTCATTAATTCATAAAACACTACGGTTAGGTATAGATAGGACCTGATTTATTGTACTACATATTAATGGAGGCTTGAATATTTATCTGGTACAATCACGTGTACATTTGAATGCAAGTCTAACACGTGTGACGGGTCTTTGTTTTCATTACACGTTCTTTTAACCTATCTACAGTCAGCTAGCATTCCAGCTGATATTTAGACAAAGGAAACTCTTCATAAAGAATATACATACAAATAACCATATACATTCACGTTCTTTAATCCCTCAGGGTGGTCAGAACTTAAGAAATATAATATCTCCTAGGTAGGTCCTATGTCACTTTTAGCATAAATATTGTTGTAATAACAGATGGAACATTGCGTCGTTGTCAAACCAAAATCTGCTATGTGCCAAAATTATACTTTCGAGATATTGACAAAAAAAGTTCTCCTGTAAAATTTTATATGAATTTGCATTTTAAAAACTACATCAAATGAAAGCTATAGATGTTGAAAATGAACTGATTTGTTATTTAACGACGGAGGTTTAATATTTATGGAATATAATGTCTCCCAGTGCTTATAGACACATGGCAGTTTTTTATACGGTAGATTGATCAGTGTTCTATACGCAGACGTCAAAAAGTTAAAATCTCGAAAAAGTGCACATAGCAGATTTTGGTTTGACAACGACGATTGGTGATTTGGTAAACCATCAGCAATAAAATGCATTCCTAGTCCCTTAGTCACCTCTTTCGTCATGTCGAGAAAAATGTCAGGTAGTTAATATTCTTCTTACTTACAGACTATCACGCGATATAAAGATTGGAATAGAAGTTATATTATTTCGCATAGTGGGTTCTTATTTAAACGATTAGTAGAGTTTTGAGGAATCTAAGGTTACTTGCAGAATATAAACACACTGTCCTCGCCACATGTGTTATATGCTTTATGCGTGAACATACATAGTTTTACTTACGGTCTAGAAACACAAGGTCCTCTCATTTCGAAAGGAATAACTAACGAACTTTGTGTGATATGTGTGGTCATGCATCCTTACTAATAAAAAATATACTTCATTTACATGATACCTAAAATTAGCTTGTCCCATGCGGTGATCATTAATGCGTGATCATTAATGGAAGTAAAACCTATAGCTAAACTAAAAAAAAAGTACGTACTAGTTATAATTTTCGTTTCTCTCAAGTACTCATAAAATGCCTAAGATCATATTATATTAAAATGTCAAATCTGTAGATCGTCAGGTAGCTAACACCGTCTAACAAAATACCATCGATTTATGTACATTTAAAAATGTAGTACGTAGCCCAAAATTCTTAGAAAAACAAACTAAGTTTCATATTTCTAACTTTTGTTAGACGGCCTTAGTCACCTGACGATCTATGCCGACTTGTCTTCGAATTTATATTGAAAACAAAGCAAATCATATGAGATATTTTATTGTTTGCTTCTATACGTATAGAATTTGCTTTAGAGTCTTCTGTAGTTTAAGATATCACTATGACTACTCCGGAACCTCGGGTTACATATCAACACTACGTCATCACTCCGATTTCATTCAACATACGTGACCAAACTAACGTAGGTGGGTAGAATGGTCACTCAGAATTTAATAATACGTAGGGGATAAAGTATTTAATACATTTACGGGGTTTTACGGGTTGTGATATTTATTAATTTAAAGTTTTTTATTTAACAATAACTAGATACCTATCCTTATGGCATGTCTAAGTATGAAACGTACAAAAAAAGAATTGTTTTGTACTTATTCAAGTTCTTGACAGTCCTTAACATAGACACTAGTTTGTTGTTAATTAAATTTAGTTTTAATACATATTCATAATTTAGGGAAAGGACAAAACAGCTAATGTCAGTGCGAGGGATTATGATCATATTGGACAATTTAAATATAAAGCTATTGATTCATTTATAATTGGTAAACGCCATATACTTGGAACGGTTCTAAAGTACATATTATTTGGTCAATGGCTGCACGTCCATAAGCTAAATTATATATAATTATTTATAAGTTATACAAAAAATCCTTGTGGTAAATTTCCAAGTATGCTTTGCGAGCTGTCAACATTAGTGTAGCTGAGTACATTTTAGTTCCGTGCATCCATGCATTGACTTATCTTAATTCTACTACTAAGGTGGCTACTATAAAAACAACAATATCTTTTGAATTTTCAGTTACTTTGTGAATTATGAATGTCTCATTATTATTTTTTAAATAAATAATTGTTATAAATATATATATTTTTTATTATTATTGTATTTTCTTACTTAGTTATTTCTCTTTTGCAATTATTATTGTAATAACAAGTATTGCTTTCTTCGTTTTACTGTCAATTGTATATTATCTGTGGCATATATTATTTAATTACTATTCATATGTTAAATCAATATTAATTAATAATAACTCAATTACTATTCATATATCCCAACTATGACCGATCTTTGACACATTATGAGTAATAACAATTAAACATCACTTTATCACACTTCCAATCAACATAACAGACATATTTCTGAAAAGGTTTTATCTTCACTAAATCCCATTATAAGCAAACTTTTTACGGGATTTTTCCAATTCATTTCCTTTTCATTATCACCAAATCAACTTTAAGGATTTTTTAACTCGATAATGTGCTTTTCCTAATACATTTATACCAGTAGTAATTTGGAATTTTGAACTCGAAAATATTGTGCATTTCTCAGCCTCATTTATCAAACTCATTTAGTAGAACCGACCCATTCTTCTCAAGATAAGAGTGGCCGTGCAGTACGAGTTAGCAGGACCTTGAAAAGACCGCCTCCTGCCTGCCTTATATCTCTGCAGTCAGAGGCTAGCCTCTACCGATATTGCACGCTTATGTCACCTGCGTACAAACGAACGCAAAGTGATCATAGCCGCGAACGACTCGATTTGGGAACCTGCTGGTTAATTCGTGGAACCTGCTGGTTAATTCGTGGAACCTGCTGATAATCTGTGAATCCTGCTGGTTAATCTGTGGAACTTGCTGATTAATCTGTGTATGTGTGTGATGTTTGGTGCCGAATATCTAAGTGCAAGTGCTGGTGATACGTTTAAGTGTACTAAGTTCGGAGGTAGGTTTGTTTTCGGTTTTTGTTGTTAAGTTTAAGTGGGGCAGATGTAATTAGTACGGCTTAGTCTAAGGCTAAGTGTTACGTCCATTTTACAAAGATTACTATAACAGACCTTATTTTGAAGTGAAACTTTTTCAATTATTATATTTGCTTTAATATTTTTTATCACTAATGTCGAAGTGTTTATGGCTTGGATCGATTAGTGATATCAAACAAATAATTAACAATACACTGGTGAAAGATGATAAGTCGTAGTCTTTTTACTTTTGTAGTAATATATGAGGTGTATAAAAAATAGTATTGCGGCTAGATTTTTAGAATAATTTTTAGTCATACAAATTTCGTCAAGTGACATTTTAAGTTACAGGCAGATTTTTCTCATTATTATGAACTTCTAAAACGATTACTTCTAACTAACTTACCTTTTGTATAACAATACGCCCTTACCTAAAATAACTTTATTAGGACCATATTCGTATAAATATTAACAATAAATAATAAAAGTTTCACTCACAATATTGAAAGAATGTTATTGACTTTAATGATTTTATAAGGAAAGAAAAATACATTGTTTACAATCACTACTGCCAAGTGTTTTACGATATGTCCATGCAAGCAATTAGACAATCACTATCAATTTTTAATTTGGTACAAGTTGCAATATCTTATGCCTAATTAATTTAAGGAAGGAAATAATACTTCACGAGCGACTAAAGAGTCAATGTGGCGTGTTAATCACTTTGTTTTATTGTGTTTTAAACTTGTGAAATATGATATTCCGTAATTATTTAATTATACAGTGACATTGAATTGCAAACAATCTATTCTGGTATGTATAGTATTGAATTATAGAGTATAATAAGCGAGAAAATATTCATAACATTGATAGGTAATCTTTTCAATAACATCATTGAATATCATCTCATTTTACCATAACATACATGTATTTGATTCAAATGCATACAATGTCGAACCTACTGAAATAAAAAAAAAATCCATTGTAATAAAGTTAGAACATAGTATAAGATGTAGGAGTGATCAAGCCTCAAACTTCTTGTATTTCATTCATGCATATACATTCACGTCCTTTAACCCCTTTCGGGGTGGACCTAGGAGATATAACATCTCCTAGGTCCCTTTTATGGTGAATCTTGGGGTTTCAATGTCATTATGAAAACGTTTTACATGAAAACTTAATTAATATAACATTTTAGAACATTCTTGGGTTTGGTGAACTGGAAATATGATTTGATAAATATTAGTATTAATGACATCTAAAATTAAAAGTTTAAATTGTATGTCATATGAAATTCTTTTTTTGGTTTTCTTTGGTTATGATAGGAAGAAATAATTGCAATAGTATTGATGACAATGTCTTGAATGGAATGAGATAAACATTTCAATTGTACATTATGATAAATTGATTTAATTTCCGGTGTAAGTTGCTAATAGGAATTGGTTTAATATGGGTATCGTCTTGATAATAATAATAATTAACATGTTCCTGTGTCTGATTGATATAACGATTCATTGTATGAAATAGTGTTATGTATAACATACAAGTAAAGGAGGTATATGATTATTTAGACCTCAGAAAAGCAAACATGCCTATCGTTCTTTATATTTCATGGAACTATTCTACATAATTTAAATAAATTATGGAGCTCCATAAACATATGCACAGCCTAGCAACATCCTATAAATAGTGAGGATAAAATTCTAAATCTAGAATAACATTTATTTACTGACTCAACACGTTTCACCGTTACCTCTATTCAAATAAGGAACGTGTAACTGTTAACATAACTATTACGTTAGAAAAAAACTTGCATATATTTAGCAGACTGCCCGTTAGGAGTCATATAGCACGCAAAAGATACTGTCAACATTCTCTTTAACAAGGTCAAGACATTTACGATCTCTAATTATTATTACATTTTGATTTTCTGACAGTTTTATGCTCGACATTGATCTGTCATTTATGGACTGACACGGACCTGAATCATAAAAGCCTGAAAGATTTAAGTACTTGAGATAAATCAGACTTCGTTCAGACAGAAAAGATTTTGCAAAATTACATAGCTAAGTGCAAAACCTAGCTCAAACAAGCTATTTCGAATTTAGTAAACGAGAATTTGTTACAATTAGATAAAAAACACGATTATTTTAAGGGAATTTTTGTTCCAGTAAGCTTGTCATTCATAGCTTCGAAGCTCGAAAATCCGTCGTGAAGTTTAGTAGTTCAAGTGAAGTGAATATTTAAAAATTTAAATTCAGGAAAATACAGTAATTACTTAAAGTTTTACCAGTATTAGGTACAACATTTCCAACATTTAACATACTCCTTTAAAAAGGAACCCCTGTATCTTAGGAAATTGTTCACGTCTATAAACTTGATTATTATCTACAGTGTCGAAGCCACCCTAACAGGATATAAACACAGCAGCGCCTCTCTCTTCGAATAATTGACCTTTGCATAGACCACGAGAAGGTTGTTTATAACTTATGTCCTGCTCCGCCTTACGTCAATTAATCACCTCTCTCAATAGCATACCAAATAGTATGGTTACTCCTATTACATTATTGAGTAGTGGAAAGAAGGGTATAAACGATGAATGAATAAATATTGATACATATACATTCAATATAAACAATCAAACGTAGTGTAGGACGCCCCCCTGCCAGGTGGATCGGTGACCTCAAGAAGGTCGCTGGTAGTGGCTGGATGAGGGCCACGAATGATCGTGTTTTGTGGCGTACCCTTGGAAAGGCCAACGTCCAGCAGTGGACTAGTATAGGCTGATTGATGTTGATGATTCAATATAATCCCTTTTAGGGGTGAAAATAAACTTTAAGACGATAATATCTCCAAGGTCTCTTTCTAGCATGAATATTTGGGTTGTGATGTAATATGGAACATTAGTGACTGGTTGCTAAATAGCCCAACAGATTCCATTGATGCCGGAAATAACGGCAGCTAGTTTTGCATTATTTTGTGTCCCAGACTAGCACGGGACACGTATATACTTATACATATCTACAAATGATAAACAATAAATGGTTTTACTCATACTTTGATGTAGCCATTTTAATGTATTTATTTTACGAAAGATTACACGGCTCTAATTTTAACGTTCTAACTTGTTGTAATATACGCAAAACATATTTTTTTAGTATCAGCATTTAAATATATGATGGATCTGTTTCTCTATCTCTTTATAGGATATCGGATATAATCATACGTTACATATCAACATTCTATCTTTTATATAATTTTCCTTGATTACAGTCAATGTTGAGTTTAAATTATCGAGATTGTAACCATTTCCTTATTCGTCCCCAGTAGTGAAACGTAGTTGATGGAAATCACGAAATCTCAATAAAATCACAGCCTTATCAATCACGGATTGTTAAAGTTCCGAAACAGTAGGAAACCACTTTTCGTGCTCCCACTTGTCTGCAATCAGTGTATAGTACACTAACGTAATAGATAATCCTTCTTTTATGTACAAAGATTATACACTATGCTTTTGTAGAGAAACTAACACACAGTTAAAAATCTTTATTTTTGCAAAATATTTGTTATATTAGTTAATAGGTTTGTGTATTTATCTTCGTAGTTTGTGGAGTTTACGACTCTCAACTTTTTCAGTTTTCTTTTATATTAGATGCTAGGTACTGATAAATGACAGACTAATTAGTTCTAGGTACTGTTCTATATTGCTCGGTACTGGTCGTAAATTGACGTAAGTATCTAATCCTAAAGTAGAGGCAGAATTCTTTAGATAGAATAGCTCACCGTAGAAGTGTTTCTTATTGTGTATAGATTGTTTTAACGCACGTTTATATTATTTCACACATATTTAGCTGCTCTGGCTTTGCACTCAATCTAATAAAATAATTTTGTTCCGAATCCTTTGTCCTAATACCGCACTAGTTATATTAATGTTTAACAAAGTAATAAGTCCCATCTAAAGCAATCTTTCGTCTGAAACTACACCAATTTGGCAACCCAGTAGATAATGGTACAAAATGATCTATTACCATAAAATTGTAGTGCACTCGCCGAGCAGTAATCAAAAGAACAAATTGTATTGTCAAGACTTAGTTCATAAATCTTGTATACTATATTATGGTACATGTAATCGGTTGTTATTTTTCAAGCTTTAAATAGTTTTGATTAGCTTGGTTTAGCTAAGATTCATTTAACAATAGTTTAATTTGTATGAGCTAATGATATTTTAGCGATGATAAATCGAATATATATTTAAATAAGAAGAGCGTAAGATATTAAAGTTTTAAAACAATGTGACAATATATTATAAATATACTGTTACTGATACTGTTTAATAATTCCTCGAATATAGACTCCATTTTTGTGACATATAGTTTTCTGAGATATATTATATACTGGATTTCCAGAATTAAATTTTTGAACTAAGTTTGTAGAAAGCTGATCCTAAAACAATACATACAAAAAAGAATAACAACATTGAAATGATAAAGGAATAAAATGAAGTTCCTAACACAAATGTATCCTAAAAATATCCGTAATCCCAGACCCTAAATCTCTCAAACCAAAAAGTAAACTACAAGCATCAAGTAAACCGAACTTTAAAAGACAGCCTACGCATTCATATCTCCACCATTTATCTCTCATCACAAGCATGACCCTCGTTTCTTTAGTTATTTTGACACGTCAGGATTGGAATGAGTGTGTCGAATCGAAGTATAATCAAAATGTTGAAACACGAATGCTGTACCCTTGTCTCACAATTTCTCATGCTGTCTGGGATGTCAATACATTGGTAGGTGCCTTTTTAATAATGTAACGTAAGAGTAGTTAAGGGACTAGAAGTTCATTGAATCCATTAAGTAATCGGCTAGCAACCTAACCCATTTATTCCATACTAAAGCTATCACAACGCCAAAATATAAAATTAAAGCCTTATAAGCTAAAACAAGTGTATGATATATGACAGAGGTTCTGTATACACAGAAATATATAGATGTGCGTGATAAAATGTACGTAGAATACGTAGGTGTAAATGTGACAAAGATACATCAAATTAGTATGAAAGTGATCACTCCGTATACTATCTGTCAACTGTACGCCGCACAATGATTATTCAGAAGTTTCTAGGCAAATTTCCAACAATTTGAGCAGCCATTGTTCTTTTACAACTTTCACTTTGGTCGGTAGCTATTTCTATTGAAAACAATAAAGATGTACACTTATCTTCACTAATCTAGTTAAGCGATCAGATAAAGACTAAAATTTCTTTACTATTATAAATCAGAGCTTTCGGAGTTAAGTAATGTTGTAGCGCTTGTATATACTTGGTTCTACACTGCTGACTTTTGAATTTATAGTTTGTTGTTTAAGGTTCATAATGAGCTATAAGTATCTCAAATAAAAAACATTAAACTTAAATTTATTTGGTAACTAATACCAATTTAACAGTTTAATCGTACCTAATGAAATATACCTATTATCTTTTTGGTTCAAAGGATGTAGTAGATTATTCAATGCTTTTGATATATAAACATACGCTTCACGATTTGTGTATGCACACTCCCTTTTTTGTGGCGGGTTAGTCGGAGGCTTAAGTGTCCATTTCCGAAATTTCGAAGGCATATTAGGTATGAGCCATTCAAAGTCCGTGTTTTTCTAGAGAGACAGCACCCAGCGTAATAGGTAGTAAACCGTATTGCCGTATACGGACATTGGCTAACCTATCCTGAGAGATAGACAGGTTACCTCACGATGTTTTCCCTCACCATTTGCTTTTGATGTTTGTATTTATAATTTCTTTTGTTTATGTAATGTTCAGTATGATGTATTTTTAATGCGTAAATGGAAAGAATAAGTTAAATGCATTGTTGTTATTTACTAAGTATGTCATATGCTTGTAAGTCAAAATATTTTATGAACGTACAATGTACATACATAATAAACATCATATACGTTTGTACGTAATATGTTCTAGCTTCTTCGAGGTAACATTTTCTTATATAGAAACGTAGATATGAATGCATAATAAATTTCTATAGTAAACCTTTGAATTCCAACTGTGTTGAACAATTTAAATAATAAAAAGCCGTAATACTAAAGGTCGGACTTTGTTTACCTTTGAACAAAGAAATCCATATTAAATTTTATTACAACAATATCAGAAGAACAAAGACATAACCTTGACTCTCATCTAAAATAACAAAAATTGTTCGAATATTCGGCAACTTATTGAAGGTTTATGACATGCGTCTAGTTCAAGATTGTAACACAAGCCTTTACATTTTAATGAGACAAACAAACACTCGATAACCACTTCGTATAATAAAAAATAATAATATTATTAGTAATTTATGACCAAGAATGACTAAAGTACATTTTTAAATTAGTTATGGTATTTTTCTACTATTTACATGCATATTCATTTATAGAATGATTTCTGATGTTTTCAAGCATCTTCTTCCCGATAATTTTGACAGTGACTAAGGGTTGTTCTTTTTAACTTAGCTGTGAGTTTTGTTTCGCCTTAAAACCAACTATTTATTCAATCATATTCTCTTATTCACGTACTATAAACCCTTCTTTTGTATGGCAGATAAAATATAAATAAATAAACCCGGTTTTAAAAATATCTCAAACTTGATCTGTATACATCTGTTTAGAATTTTTCCAGCCCTTTACATAATAATAAATATAATAAATTCCTTTTAATAACCGTGAATGTTTTTGTTTGTTACAATTTACATAAACGTAAGAATGACTTAACTAGTTTAGTTAAGGAATTAGAATTTTACACGTGGAATAACATTCTTGAGTGTTTTGTTTTCTACCAAGGGTCCTTAAAAGGTAAATACATATAACCTTCGCGGAATGTGCGTCACTATCGTTCAATATAGTACATGATTTGCTACTGTGTCAATATTTAATGTAAACCAGAGGTAGTCGAATTTTTTATTGGTTGCCATGGGTTTAAGATAATTTATTTATTGCATTCTTATTATCTGCTTAACGATACCTTACAGCGTAAATAACGTCAACTTACAATAATTAGCCAACAAATTTTACAATTCGAAAGGTGTAAACAGAAATCTAATAATATTTCCAGTGTTCAAGAACATAATATAAAAGAATACTTTGTTTAGTTGTAAAAATAGTGTATTTCCAATACTTAAGGATTCATATAAAAGCTTTCAGGATTTTTAATTGTATGTAAGTTTGACTCTGCTTGCTTCATTTCTTCAACTAACTAAGCTTAGGCTGTATTTGCAAATGTTATTTTGGACACCTATAATAACATATTTATTCTCTCATATCTCTTATATGTACCTATTTACCACCCTCTGACTGCAATGCCTATAAAGATATTTTCTATATAATTTAATTTTTATTTGTACTTTAAGTTTATAGTTTTGATTCATTACTATATTATAATTAAATAAATATAATTTAACCAATAATTTTGTCCAAAATGGTATTCATAATTAATTATTTATTTCGAACACAAATCTAACAACTACCCAACATGCAAGTAAAGTCTACACCAATCCGATCCGTACTGCACCAAACTGTCTCGACCTTGCAGTTCACTTGACAATGACGAATCGCTTTTGGATGCAGCGTTTTGTTCCCCACATAAGAAGCAATTAATTTGAATGACTTTTAAAATCACGCTTGCTACTGCTTCCACGCATTCTAAGGCTTAGACACGACACTAAGCCTTTAAGAGTTCGAATCACCTTGAATGAACGGTATTTAAATAGACATTGAGTGCTTATTTGGGGCTAAGTCTAAAAGTAATCTAGATACTGATAAACTTTTAATATTTGCCGTCACTTAATTTTATAAATTTGTTAATGATAGCATATTTAATAGTTAAGTCATTAAATTATGGCCTCCGTCGAACTACATTCATCATCACACCTTATACTAATACTCAACAGTTATACACTAACTTCTAACATCCTTTTCCAATATATGCATTTCTATAAAAAAACACTTATTCATTAAATGAATAATAATATAGTGTATATAACTATGATATGGTATGGTATGTACACTATATAAACCATATGGTTTGCCAGCATTAAGAGAATAGGCATCCATGATCTCTGTCTGTATTTACTTATATAAATAAGACATATGACAGTCAGATAAACACCATATTGACGTTAGATATACCTATAAAAGTATGAGGCGACGTATTAGTGTCAATGAAGCGAAAGTGTTTTATCATGATCAGGATAGATGGGGATCCGTGATCTCTGTCTTACTCTACAGGGAATCAGGTGTGATACATATGTATGTACTTATATTTTAACGCTTTCAAATACTCATAAACACAGCTCCATAACATAAATCCCGTACATATTCTCACTCGTTCATACTCAAGCGATTAACCATAGAACTAATGACAGGCTCACCATTACATTAGCACAGCCGCGATGCATTTTAATAACATCGTGATTATTTTAATTCACCATGCGCTTGGGTTGAGGCACGTTCGATTACTCTGTAGGTCAAAAGGTTCGGTAAGTGTCGGTTTATTTGAGATTTGTAATGAAGCTATTCTATAGGGAGGGAATGCGTTTGCCTTGTAATACCTTAGAAAAGTATTCAAATTGGTTACATACACGTCCTTTAATGGATTTTTTCTGACGTTCTTAAATAGGTGCTGACGGAGGATCAGTGATGCAGCTTAGGTGAATTGAATAGCCTTAATTGAATTGAATTAAAGGTACTATATCAGTATTTGTTTCTTTATTTTGTATGTTATGAGTAAATGTTGCCATTATGTGCAAAAAGTAAAGGTCTTTGTTTGTTTCTTTCTTCAGTCCATTTTGGGGGTGACCACAAGCTCCCTGATAACTAATTATTATCTCAGAGGTCACCATTAGCATTTGAGCGATGGCATTGGTGACAGATTGTAGCCTATCGCACAATTGATTTTATTGACCCCTAGTCCCTTATTTTTCATCAACGGCGTGTCAGGAAATACAGCAGCAATTTAGCAATTCATACATGCATTCATAGACTAGCATGGGATTAAGTTAACTGAAAATGAATCATATTCCTTTTTAAGCTTAGAGCCTTGATGATTTATATTCGATATGCACAATATTCATGTGTGAGTCATTCATAATTATTTATATCTGCTTAGCAACCTCTAGGAACTAAATTATATACGCAAAATCGTTGTGAGCGAATGAGTAAAACTAATGAATGAATGAGTGAACGAACTAAAAAATTTTAAATACACGGTACAAACAATAAAATAATAATATAATATAATAATAATATTTCGACATTATTACACCAATTGAAATAGCCCCTTGGTAAGTTCATTTAAGACTTGTGTTAATGGTACTGCTCAACGTATATTTAAGAAATATATACATATTATACATTAATAAATACATATATAGCATATATAATCAACGACCAGACTGGAAAGCAGTAGAAAAGCGTAGTTCTTAACTCTGCCTCCACCGGGAATCGAACCCGGGACCTCACGATTAGTGTTCCGGCGGCTTACCGATCGCACCACGGAGGTCGTCGTAAATAATAAAGTCGGTAATCAAAAAGCAACAAAGCTGGTAGCATTGATGTCCGACGAAGCCTCAATCAAAATCAAAGGCAGAGCTAAAACAATGGCCAATCAAACTGAAGCCTAACTACCAGGCATGTAGATAAGCCTTTAGTCCCACGTTAATGTGTGCTACACGGCTGTAAACACTGATAAGGCATCTTAGCCTTCTTTAAAACCAATTGTTCGCTTTAGCCTTGCGTCCATATCCACATTTATTTAACTAAACATTTTAGCAAACACGACGTAGCTCAGTTGTTTGGGCTTTGACTCTGTATCAGTGAGATCAAATCCCGCTTGAGCATTTACCAATGGAAATGAAGTTTCATGAATTTCTATGCACATTTTCGTAAGTACAATACATTTACGAAATGCGTCGAATACTACGGTGAGGGAAAACATCGTAAGGAAATCTACCCGTTCCCCGAACAGTTTATAGTTAGTGCTTGTAAATGGCGACATGGCTTACCACCCATCACATTGAGTACTGACTATCTGATCAACACGAGGGTTCGAAGTAGCTAAAGAATTACTACCTTCGCAATTGCGGAGATGGTCACCTGAACGTCTGACTACCCCGCAAGGGTGGTCGTGAACGCGTTTGTCTTTGTCCAAATCCACATATTTTATTGACTGAACATTTTAGCAGCGGCCATTTTATTTTTATTGTTGTTATGAAATATGTATTTCGATGTAAGAAATCAAAACATACTTCACTTTATGTTGCTTCTTTACTTAAATTGGTAGGTTGTGACATTGTGGAAAATACTTTACTTAGGGGTCTATACTTAAGGGGCAATTTTGGAGAATTGTTTTTAACCTCGATAGTTTAGTCTAATTGAATAAACGTGATGAGATTAAGAGACTATAGTTCCATTACATAATCATATTTCAAATTTAATTTTCATCTTAGAATATAAAGTGAATAAAAGTTTCCGTCATCTGATTTCATAACGATGTAAAATTTACTTATTCACTTTAAAACATAATTTACAATAATACGAAATATCTTTTTTAAAATCGTCAAGACTTCACACACTCAAATTCATTTTTGTGTATTTCTAATTGTGTAGCAGACAAAAGAGAAATATTATGTACAAAGAAGAATCAAACAAGTTCCATTTTCAATTCCAAAAATGACGTATAGTTAAATTCTTATTAAATATCTATTAATCTGATTATCTAGGTATCTTAAATACCAAGTCTACGCATAATATACACGTTGAAATTTCAAATATTTTCATGTTAGATTAACAATCTCATTACGCACCAAAAATTCCTTTTCTAAATGTTCTAATTGGAATTTTCAGTTACGAATAGCACGATATTTGATAATAATTCTGTAAAAGACGACAGAGGGCCTTGGCCTGTTATTATACTTGAACAAGACGCTACAAGATCTGGTCGTTTTCTCGTGAGAAATTTCAAAGATCGTGAGAAATAACACGATGGACTAGCAAACACTAATTAAATAATATCCATCTTCGTTGACGAAAGTTTTGTATCGCCGATTTGTTTTGTACGCTTTTGATTATGAATGTCGATTTATTTATTTATAACCACATACGTCACCCGTACAGGCAAATCTTTATCGTAAAAATACATATACATTCACTTCCCTTAATCCCTTGAAATCTTCTTGTCCAGAATTTTGGAGACATGAAAACGACCTCCTTAGTCACTTATTAGCATGAATATTCGGGTTCTGATTTTATAAGATCCATTGGTGACAGGTTGCTAACCCATCGCCCAACAGTTTCCATCGACCCCGATGAAATACTGAGAGGGACTTTATTATGAGTAACCCCCAACAATTATCTAATAATCAGTTTCCAACGTGTATATGACTATAACCCACTTCGAGAAATAGACAGGATTCCTCACGACGTTTTCCCTCACAGAAATACGTAGTAATTAATGATGTACTTCTTACGTGTGTATCTTTGTCATTTAGTCAGTAGAACATAACTTATTCAGTAATATGAGCATAGCTTAGAATTATCTAAGTCATATTATCTAATTACACAACCTTGACTCGGATAGTGTGTCCATAGTTTTTATGCCATTCGGTCGAGAAGGTTGTTTTTCTGCTCAATGTGAACGTGTTGGACTGGACACCCGTTTAATTCTGTTTAGTATGACTTCTTAATGACGATGCTAGATTCAGTAAGTTATAAATACCGCTTAAGCTGCAGGTTTGAAGTGACTGATTGACTAAAAGCTTAAAAGGTTCTTAGTTTGACTTAAATACATTACGTTGACAGTATATAGTTTAATTTACTATATATATATGTTTAGGTATGGAGTATGTCAATCAGCCTGTTATGGTCCACTGCTGGACACAGGCCTTCCCAGTAGTACGCCACAAAACACGATCACTCGTGGCCCTAAAAATAACCACTACCGGCAATCTTCTTAAAGTCATAGATATAAGTAGGACGATGCTAGATTCAGTGAGTTATAAATACCGCTTAAGCTCCAGGTTTGTGACTGATTGACCAAAAGCTTAAAAGGTTCTTAGTTTGACTTAAATATATTACGTTGATAGTATATAGTTTAATTTACTATATATATGTTTAGGTATAGAGTATGACAATCAGCCTGTTATAGTCCACTGCTGGACACAGGCCTTCCCAGTAGTACGTTACAAAACGCGATCTTTTGTGGCCCTAAACTTACCACTACCAGCGACCTTCTTAAAGTCATAGATATAAATAGCTGCATTGTAGTAGTCTTATTTTATGGTACCTTCATACATCAGTACATCAAAGTTGTAATGATATATTATTCGTAAAGGTTAATTAGCAGGGATGAACTGTAAAATAAATTGAAACACTTAATAAAGCATCTAAGCTGCCTAAAAGCTTAAAAATATTGTTCTCTTTCGAGAATTACGTAGAGTAAGAAGCCGCTCATTAGTTGGATTTTATGTTACGTCATGTAATAAAATTGTTACATTTACAACAAAGTTAACGACTGATCATTGCTTTCACTGATTTGAGACGGAAATTTTCAATAGTTTGGACGAAAAATCTTAAAACTTCCGTCATTACGCTGTACGATAGATCACTGCATCATTTTACAATGTTATTGAAGGAACGGAAACGTTGAGAATGACATATTTTGTTGAGAGAAAGATGTAATGTGATGATTAACGACATACTATATGACTACCATTGTAACTACCAAAATGGCTTAAGAAAACTAACGTGCCTGTGAAACTAAGCAAAAATCAATGCACAAGGTTATAATCTCAGAGGTTAAAATGTACCCCTTGTGAAATAAAAACACAGATAAGTGTCTATTATTCAAGCAGTACACAATAAATCAATGAGAATCTTAAAGACTTTGCTACTATTATAACATTCGTGATTTATTTAGCTACAAAAGCTAATGCATCACCAAAATCCCACTCAAATTCATTCATATCATCCATTTGTGAAAACTCGTTAAGCATTCCAATAATTAATGACTTTGAACTAGGTCAGGTTTGATTAGAAGTTTGACGAATAGCCTTCGGTAGTTTTAAAATGGAGCTTGCTATTTTGTGTTTTATGACGTCATTCCGGATGTAACGCGACAGGTTTGGTATTGGAAAGAAAATATTTGGTATCTACATGAACTCGATATAGTTCATGTAATGGAAAATGCTTCTGAACTTTTGTGGTAATGTCTTATACGGTAGATTGCTACATTTAATTTAATTATATCACGACGAGTATTAATATATGTTATCATTTTCAATTAAAATATCATTGTTCATTAAATAAATATACGTTATAATAAAGTCATAAGTTAATATGAGATAAACTTTTATTAAAATTGAAATGTGTATTATATTTTGCTATAAATGTATAAATGGATATATTAGTTTTTGTTTACTTTATGTTTGAATATCAAACACGATTTACATACACTATCCAAAGGATTATGAACATAATATATGATATTAGTTATAATTAGTAGAGAAAAAGACCCACCATTTAAAACTTCGCTTCTTTAACGTATCAACCATAAACATTTATGACATGTTATGAATTTGACTTTCTAACGACCATATCCATCAAACAATCACTTGAATTCACCATCTCAACGTAGAATAATGCATCGTATTGTGAGAATACTATTGCTACATAGCCTCCATTGACGACACACTAATGACGAATCTTATTATATATATACAAAGGTGGAGCCACCGATTCTTTATGAAATTAATAAATAATATGGGCATTATGAATTATGAATTCAATATGTGCAATGAATAATAAGCAAAGGTCATGAAGACGCCATTTTGAATGGACGAAGTGAACAATGAGGTTGTATATTGGAAATGAACTCTTTGTCAAAACGTCTGTTTGCTCGGATGAATCATTGCGCATATTTAAGAATATTAAGTGTATCACATGTCAAATTCACTCTTGCATTAGATGTTATTAGAAGAATTTAAAAAGGATTATAATAATCAGTTTTTTATCTCTTTCTTTAACAAAATAATGCACACACGCACGCATCTTAAGGTTTTTTGTCATATTAGTCAGGGTTAACATGTCAAAAAACTAATTAAGGATTACCACCGAGTTGCACATCAATAAACGATAAAACCTAACCCTTTATTAGTCATTTAAACGACTGTGTTGATATATCAACTAATTTTTTTTACTTTTATTCAAAAATAATCATAAATAATATAAACTTAATATACTAGCCTTCATAAACAAAAAAACTGTTTACCAACCCCTGAAACAACCGTATAATGCACTTCAATGAATCGAAACAATAATCACATTTGATTAAATTAAATCACTATACAAATCAGCGTAATTTATCATCCGTAAAACATACAAGATAAGTACGTTAAAAATGAATACTTCCTTTACGGTAACAAGCAATCAACGATCATTTCACAGTAAAGTTAGTATAAAGTAACATGTACCGAAGAAAGTTATGTAATCATTTCTTCTTAATAGTATAAGACGTTGCTATGCTATGTCGATTATGTGATTTAAATATTTATTTATTAAATTTACAATTTATAGTCATAACAGGCTTGCAACAAATTTGATTATAAGATAAATAATGATATAATTACACACATACATATATTTACGCCTCGACGTCACCAACGGGATAGGTGAATTGATCGCCACCTGGAAGAATCCTGACAAATCTCTGTTACTTCGTGTTCAGAAGAGATAGAAAAAACAGAATTCTTTAAACTAGTTGAGAAAAATGTCTCCGATTGATCTGAATAAGTTTTACGCACCTACCATTTAATTAATTATATAAGACATAATGAACTAACTATATTTTTACGTACGTGTTTTATTTTTTGGATTTTCATAGACTTGAATTGCAACTATTCAAAAGCGAAATGTTAATGAAATGAATAAAACTTGCATTTATTATGAATAAGCATAAAGTCTGCCTAACAACACATTAATATTTTTTTACACTTTTCTAACTTGTTTACATTTCGGATAATTTATCACAACAGCTATATACGTCTTTGAAACTCGAACTAAACGAGTATGTACAAGCTTTTATCTAATTACATTATGTAAATAGCTGGACGATAGCATGGTTTACTAGCTGTCAGTTTGAATACTGACAGTTAGGTAAAAAGACAGTTTCGAGTGACCAAATAGCATCACAATGCTCAATAATTAGAGCACACTCAACATCTGATTACTCCGAAAGGCTTATACGATCATAAATTAATATAAATGTAAATGAATATCAATATAAAACATACATAGAGCATCTACATTGATGATTCCCTGTAGAGGGATAGGTAGAGATCACGGATCCCCATTTGTCCCGATCCTGACAGACCAATTTCGCTTCATTGACACTCATACACCTCCTCGTACACACTCGGGGGTAATAGGAACTTCTAACGTCACCCTTTTTCAATATGTCAAAGAATCACCTCAATGTAATATGAATATAATATGTATGTATGTAAATCAATCCTCCCTCTAATCAAAAAGTTGAGTGAGTAAAAGCTCTACTTCAACTTTAATCAATCTTCCTTAATGAGGTTAACACGATACCATTTCAAGTTCAGTTTTGTTTATCACGTTGGCGCCACATCAAGGTACGTTACATAACTCGTGAGCAAGTTCAATAAGAGATCCGATCGGAACATGACCTTAGCTTGATCGACAGGTCCGGTCGAAAAATAAACATGATTTAATATGTGACTGAATATTAGATATACGCCTACGTTATGACTGGGAAAGCAGATTAATAGGTTTATGTAGTATAGAAGTTGATCCACATAAAATATATATGTTTTATATGTAGATCACTTATTTATAACATATATATAATTATTAAAGGTAACTTAATCTTCATCATGTGCTACAACTAGAGTACCCGCCACATAAGGTGGCAGTTGGAGGCGTCGCCACAGTCGCGTAATCCAGTGTTGCCAGTAAACACGCCAAAACTAGCACTCACTGTGCCATACGGCTCGATACATTATATTGAGGTTTCATTTGTAACGATCTTTGGTTGCAGAGCAATAAACTCAAATAAAACAAATTAATATACCAAAGTCAAAAGTCAAAATATTTTTATTCAAAATAGGCCCTATCATAAGCTCTCTTTGAAAGTTATTTTATGATCTAAGTACAAATTAAAAAAACTATATATTGACAAAAGGAATATATATGAGTGAAGTGGAAGGGCGGTTACGTAGGGGCCGGCCTAATAAGACATATATGTAACAGTCAGATAGACGCTATATTAAAAAAAGGTGACGTTAGGAGTACCTATAACCGCCGAGAGTGTATTAGAGAATGTATGAATGTCAATGAAGCGAAAGTGGTCTGTCAGGATCGGGACAAATGGGGATCCGTGATCTCTGCCTACCCCTCTACAGGGAATCAGGCGTGATGTGTATGTATGTATGTAAAAAAACTATTTCAAAAATGGCACTGAGCATTGTCTTTACATATTTTTACCGAGGTTAGTTCACCAACCATTTCGGCTGCTCAAGATGCCACGTCATGAAGACCACGACCGCTCTGATAAGAGCGTAACGATTGAGAAGAAGAAGTTCAGCGGAGACCCTTGGAGAAGAACTAACAAGAAACTCCAGAAATCAATTTATTATAATCACCCTTAACAAACATAAAAATTACAAAGAGTGGGCAAAAAACACAACGCTGGTAATACTAAATTTACCTTTCATACAAAATAACACGCAATGGCGGAAACGTCAAATTTAGTTCCAAGTTTGGCTACTGCCACCTTATGTGGCGGGTACTCTACTCTAGAGATCCCGCCACATAAGGTGGCAGTTGGAGGCGTCGCCACAGTCGCGTAATTCAGTGTTACCAGTAAACACGCCAAAACTAGCACTCACTGTGCCATACGGCTCGATACATTATAGGTTTCATTTGTAACGGTCTTTGGTTGCAGAGCTATAAACTCAAATAAAACAAATTAATATATCAAAGTCAAAATATGTTTATTAAACTATTTCAAACATGATTAATAATTAACGGGACTTATCCTTCTTATTATATATTACATATATTATGTGTTCCTTCACTCTGTCCGCAATAGACCGTTTAGTGTGTTAGACGTAGGTTTTCCCACAGCTGCAATCAATCTTATACACACCCTTATATCTTATATCATGAGTATAAATCGCGAATCTCTTAAAACTATTATTTCAAACATGGCACTGAGCATTGTCTTTACATATTTTTTACCGAGGTTAGATCAGCGGAGACCCTAGCTTGGAGAAGAACTAACAAGAAACTCCGGAAATCAATTTATTATAATCACCCTTAACAAACATAAAAATTACAAAGAGTGGGCAAAAAACACAACGCTGGTAATACTAAATTTACCTTTCATACAAAATAACACGCAATGGCGGTAACGTCAAATTTAGTTCCAAGTTTGGCTACTGCCACCTTATGTGGCGGGTACTCTATTAAGAATTATGTTTCTGGATTCGTTAATACACCAATTATAATGAGGGTACTTCATAATTGCTCGTATACGACTCTGTGATTTATTACTTTGTATTTTATTTTTATCTTATAATGATAAACATATTTCCGGCGGATTCCCGAAGGAGGCGACGAAGGGGCTACCGGTCAATCGAATCAATTGAGTGTTGTGTGTGTTGAGTGTTGAAGGTCATTTGCTATCCTATTACCAATGTTCCATATAACATCACAACCCGAATATTCATGCTTAAAATTGGCCTAGGAGATATGAAAGTGTCTCGGAGATTCTGTCCATACCGAAAGGAATTAAAGGACGTGAATGTATGTATGTATTATAGAATTAGTCGCCCGTTTTTATTAAAAAAAAATACAACCACTCATATTAAATTTCAACGTAAACCGTAATCTTATCTCACGTTATATAAAACCAGAATGCATGAAGAACTGACAGATAATGTCTGAGAAGGCCTTCAAACAAGTTTAACTTATTTTGACATTCCAATGCATATTGCTCTACTTGTTATTATTATCTGTAACGTCGAATGACCCTGACTATGTAACAGGGTTAAGGTTCCTACGTGCCCTTTGCTCCTATTATGAATCTGTCATTTATATCTTAATACAGACACTAAATTCTATTCTTCTTGGCACTGAGTTTTGGTAATGTATAATTAGGCACGTTACGTTGGGAGCTAATTTAGCTTTTGCGTTTGTATTTTTCGTGTTGGTAGTGTCTTTTGTACTCGTTATTTAAAGATTAGTCTTTATAGTCTAGCTTATTCTAGGTTACATATAGATTTTACCGTTCTTATGTAGTTATTTTATTAGAAACTTCTAATAACAGCTAAGTTTATTCCTCTCTCTTGCAATTCCTTGTATTCGTAACTATATTAAAGCATTACTAGTAAAACTACACTACTTTACTTATCTCTAAATCCATACATTACTCATATCATAAAAATCAATCAAACTCCAACCACATTACCATAAAACACTCGGAAACCTTATCGAGGTCATGAATCACGTACATGACGATGTTTGTCTTTCATTTCCTCCATCGGAGCTCCAAGTATCGAATTCCAGTCTCGTACTCATAATAAACCTTTGCAAGGCTGACTCACAAAGCACTGTAGCAAACCACAAAGTTGCCTTCAAACGACCATGAATGGCGGGGTCTACGCCCTGTCTTAAGGACAAGCGACAATTAAGGAAAGATGCTTAATCGGTTCTTATTATACATCAGTGTATTAAACATTAACTGAAAAAATAGATTAAGAAATGATCAAATTTTTTTTACTTGCGGCTTATCAAAAAGTATTTAGTAGCCCTTAATTAAGTTGAAAAACAAATGGTAAATCGTTTTAGTTACTGTGTGTAAGTGTATTAATTTGAGATTCAAATTAAGGAAATATGCTTTATAGCTTCTGCTCATTATAAATCAAAGTGTATTAAACATTAACTGAAGAATTATGTTAAGAAAAGATATTAATCATTTTTAGTTACTCTATATATTAAATTGAGAATGATATTAAGGAAAAATGTGTAATCGTTTCTTTGGGCTTATAAAAAATATTCATTAGTTCTTAATTAACTTAGGAATCAAATTAAGCGAAGATGATTGATAACGCATTCTTAATTTATGTATCAAAGTGTAATAACTATAACAAAGTACAGAATCGTAATTACTCAGTCAAATGAGCAGTACAAATGGTATAGGGAAAACTGCAAGCAAATGAATGCCTAATGGTTTGGTAATTCATTTTAATCCGGTTCTTAATTAAATTGAGAGTTCAAACTCATAACAACATATACAAATTATCTACATTACAATGAGTTATACTGTCAAATGCATGAAATCAAAATTCAAAATTTTCTTAACGAATTCTAACATTCTTTATTTCTTTAATTAATCTCGTACTACATTTAAATGAAAATAGGGGTATATAAAAGTTGTTGGGTAATTGTAGCCAACACAATATTTCTATTACAGTCTTTATTACGGTCTCTTATAAAGACGTCATCGTGTCTCCGAGCTTCTGTATACTCTGAAAGAGACTATATACTACATGTAGTAACAATTATATTTATTTGATAAATGAGGCCTAGTTTAATATTGACTTAGCATTTATGAAACACAATGAATTGTTTTATCTTTCGTAACACATACCCAGGTGCACTAAATCTCTAACTAATATCTAATACCTACTAACAATATTATCAGTGTCTATAAATTCACTGTCTATTCACTTAACTAATAATTTTCTTAATTCACTGGTTAAGTTTTATTATCAATACATGTAAGTAATTGATAAAATTTTATTTCTTCTAAACATAATTTTGTACATAAATTCTTTTTTACTTTCTTGAGATTTATGTACTTAATTTGAGTATTGACATTTATTAAAATAATTGAAGTAGATTACCACTGTATTAGATATTTAGTTCTGCAATGGTGTACATAACATACTCAATGTATTAATAAATAAATTATTAAAAAACATTAATTAATGAGAAATTATTGAGTAGTTTAACCACGTAATTTTTGCTAGAACATAAATCTTAAACTGTATCCTAGACGTGTAGTTTAAACTATTCAATACATAACAACATAAACAGTAGAATGACAAAGATGCTCACAAATCATATTAACCCTATTTAGTAGCTTCAATAAACCTTGAATTCAGAGTTCAGTTAGTTTCCATACTTATACAAATTCCTCTCGCATGATCTCAGAGCGGTTATTCTAAAGGATTTCATATTGAGGCCAATAACAGCATCGGATCATAAAACGTATGTTGTATGGTATAAATTAATCCTCGATTCAGTGAAGACCAATAAAACACAGCCTACTTAAATACTCCTATACGTTGGGTTGCGAAAAACCATCCTTGGTATAATTTAGCCATTTTTACTTATAAAGACATAATAGTTTGATTAATTGATTACCTGGCGACGGTTTTTAGAATATTATGCATACTCCGTCGATTATTATCTAAGCAATTATAGCGAAAACATTTTAGACGAGAATAAATATTTTGGAAATGAAAGGTTATCTCAATATAGAATTTAAATGCAGTTATCATTCCGTGGGAGTCATCTTTGTACGACGATCGATGTTTAAAGGTTATATACTGTAGGTTTAAAAATGCTTACAACCTTTGTTTTTATTTGGAGGTTTATCGGTAAAAATAGGTATCTGTGGTATCTGGCTACTCTACGCTAATGCATTAGTAGACTAAGACTCCAGGATATGGGTTTATTGTTACAGTTTATTAGCTGTCAGATAGTAGGAGAATAATTGTTATCCAAGGTTTTTTTCACCCTATAAAGGATAAAAACTTGAGTATGTATATATTTATTTATATTTCCGCCAACAAATTTCAAGGGAATATAAATAAACTTGTTGACTTAACTACAAGAAGCTCAAATTACAATGCAGCCTTATTTAAGGCACTGGAATTTAAAACAGCTGCTAGCTTGGATTCACTCGAGTTCATAACGAACCAAGGTTGACCAGTTCCGTCAACGTATTGGAACAAACACGTCCTTAAAAGATCTTAAGCACTAATGATTTATCAGCTAGAACCTCTGTGCCGATTTTAGATTTTATTGTTGTTTTTGCAATAATTAAAGCATAATTTTAGGCAAGGTTCGTAACCGGTTCGTTACGAAGGTTATCGAATTGAGGGTAATGCTTAAGGCACAAGAATGTTACGCATAAAATTCACATTAACCTTACATGGGGAAAAAGCTATATAACTTCCGGCTACTGAGTATGTTGTCTTGTTTCTTCCGAGTATCGCTTTATGAGATAATTGTGTGGCCGTGAACACGAGGTCAAATATCATGTGAATAGACCACACGTCATGTTTCTTGTTTATTGACAGGTGGTAATCTTATACAATTTGAACGCATACATATGTATTAGCAGAAAGAACTAGATGACAAATGGGCAAGGACTTTTTGGTTCAAGACATTTGTCACAGATCTGAATTTACGGAGTTAACTCAAATGTTTACATACGTACATATACGGTAATAAAAGAAAAAGCCTTCAATTTGCTTCTTAAGTAAAACAAAGTAACGCGTTCACTGCAATTAATCCGGAGTAGTCAGAGGTTCAGGTTGCGATGTCCGCAATTGTACATACATACATACACATCACGCCTGATTCCCTGTAGAGGGACAGGCAGAGTTCACGGATCCCCATTTGTCCCGATCCTGACAGACCACTTTCGCTTCATTGACATTCATATATCTTCTCATACACACTCGGCGGTTATAGGTACTCCTAACGTCACCTTATTTAATATAGCGTCTATCTGACTGTTATATGTCTTATTAGGCCGGCCCCTACGTAACCGGCCTTCCACTTCACTCATATAATATATTCCTTTTGTCAATCTGCTATCATTCATCCGCATAACATGTCCAAACCATCGAAGCATGCTCTTGTCCTCAATTATGGAGGTAGTAATTCTATGGTCACCTCGAATCCACGTGTTGACCATACAGTCAGTACTCAATGTGACAGGTAGTAAGCTAATACGCCATTAACAATGATTATTACCTGTAATTAGGAATTATTATCATAGACTACAGAAATTGTGGATTTACATATCTGTAAAAAAATCAATCACTTATATAAACTTTCTATCCATAATCTCAAAAGATAACTAAAACATCCCAATCTCATTTGAATGATCTAAAATCTACACACAAACAAAAATGACCACGTATATTTGCTAAAATCTCCTAGTATGAATGATTCAAAATAAGAAAACTATTTCGCTACGAAAACCTTGATCTTTATTATTGAATTACGCAACATAAGATATGACGACTACATTAACATCTTGATAATTCAGAATACCACGTATTATGAAACGCATATCATATTTCTATAACAGGTTCCTAGCACTGTTTCTGAGCGAATCCTGATTCATTCTAGCTATAGATGAAGCCTCGCATAAGTTTATTAACCGATTTATGTTCGTTATATAACACAGGTCGATGTCCCATTTGTAGTCGAGATAAAGTTCGGCCTACGTGTTATTCTTAAAAATATATAGGCTGGCACCTGACTACATTTAAAAGTGACTTCTTTTTATTTCATACATTCCACTTTTGAGATAACAGTCAATTGATTAAAATTCATAATCTTTTTGCTAATTACACAAGATATATATGTACATGATTATACCCTGTGCCTTTTTTTGAAGTGACGTTAAGACTTATCATCTTAGTTTTAAAGATATGTACATTCTTTCCTTCCGTTTTTTTTCTATTAATAACTCGCACTGTAGAGACTCCTAAAATATAGACTTTCTCATAACCTGCTTATTTGATAACTAGGTATGTAACAAGTTATTGTTTTCTGATTAGGTAATTCATAAGTAAGCCATAGGTAATTCATATTAAGATTTAGGTAAGCTTAAAATCAAAGTGAAGTATAAACCTAAGACAACAACTAGGCGAAAAGTAACATGCATTCAAAAGTCTATTATCTCGTTATGATTTGTTAGAGCCTTTTAGTGCTTGAACGTAAGAACAATATGGGCTTCGATTCTGCTAAGCACGTTCGTTAGGTTAACAAAGATGCGTTTGTTATTATTAGGTCACAACTATTGGAATTCATTTTTAAATTCGCGAGAATATGTTCTAGATCTTACATAAAATATAACTACATAATATTTTAAAAACATCGAATCTAAAAAGATTTCACATATTTTTTTTGTATATCAAGTAAATCTTCAACAAGAAATATTTACAATAACTTTTAGCTTGATATATTCTTTCTTAAAGTTGGTAGCCACGAGCTCCTCGTCTGACTATCAATCTAAAACTTAAGCCTGTACATATTTGAAGATAACACAGAACGACACAATAGCTCCCACTGTAGATAACATTTTCAAAACAAAGCCTTAATATAGCAGAATCGAGCCCACATCCGTTTCCCGAAGGCAGTCGAAGCCTTTCGCAACGGCATTCCGGACACGATGCGAAACACTCGATCTGGGGCAAACGAAGGGACTATTAGCAAAAATGGATCTTTGTTACTAGAACAACAAGTATAAGGGCTTTGTTAAGTTGAACTATAAGAGGTTCAACGTAATATTACACTAGCAACAAGTCTATTCTGTTTAAGAGGCAACAATGATAGTAATTGTCAACATTTATAAATAAAATTATAGTGTCAACGAAGCCAAAGTGGTTTGCTAGGATCGGAACGGATAGGAATCCATGCTCTCTACTTACCTCTCTATAGGGAAGGAGGCGCGATGTGTATGTACCTATGTATGCATAAATTTACTCTTATTTCTTGCGTTACAACTGATTCAGCTTAAAAGAGTTTCTGTGGTTTAATTTCCATATTATTAATTTCGTGCCTCTCTGCACTCTGCACGGTTGACTCGATCAAATTATATTTACCTAGGAAAACATGCAAACAAGTCGAGTCGACAACATTATTTTGTTATAATTCGATTTTGTGAAGTATTATGTTATATTCTAAAAGCTTTAACGAAGTACAGATAATTTTATTTTGTTTATATGCCTCTATGGCTTGATCAGGGACAATTTTATATGGATGCATGGATGCATAGAGTACCCGCCACATAAGGTGGCAGTTGGAGGCGTCGCCACAGTCGCGTAATCCAGTGTTGCCAGTAAACACGCCAAAACTAGCACTCACTGTGCCATACGGCTCAATACATTATATTGAGGTTTCATTTGTAACGATCTTTGGTTGCAGAGCTATAAACTCAAATAAAACAAATTAATATACCAAAGTCAAAAGTCAAAATATTTTTATTCAAAATAGGCCCTATCATAAGCTCTCTTTGAAAGTTATTTTATGATCTAAGTACAAATTAAAAAAACTATATATTGACAAAAGGAATATATATGAGTGAAGTGGAAGGGCGGTTACGTAGGGGCCGGCCTAATAAGACATATATGTAACAGTCAGATAGACGCTATATTGAAAAAAGGTGACGTTAGGAGTACCTATAACCGCCGAGAGTGTATTAAAGAATGTATGAATGTCAATGAAGCGAAAGTGGTCTGTCAGGATCGGGACAAATGGGGATCCGTGATCTCTGCCTACCCCTCTACAGGGAATCAGGCGTGATGTGTATGTATGTATGTAAAAAAACTATTTCAAACATGGCACTGAGCATTGTCTTTACATATTTTTACCGAGGTTAGTTCACCAACCATTTCGGCTGCTCAAGATGCCACGTCATGAAGACCACGACCGCTCTGATAAGAGCGTAACGATTGAGAAGAAGAAGTTCAGCGGAGACCCTTGGAGAAGAACTAACAAGAAACTCCAGAAATCAATTTATTATAATCACCCTTAACAAACATAAAAATTACAAAGAGTGGGCAAAAAACACAACGCTGGTAATACTAAATTTACCTTTCATACAAAATAACACGCAATGGCGGAAACGTCAAATTTAGTTCCAAGTTTGGCTACTGCCACCTTATGTGGCGGGTACTCTATGTATATGTATGGCTTCAGCAGCGACAATTGTACCAATATCACGCACTTACAACCGAAGCGCTCTTTCACACTCATATTAACATATCCATTTGTTCGTCCACAGGCCGGGCGAGAGATGAAGGGGTGGTTCGATGCGTTCCGCGAGGAAGGCGGGCCCACCCTGTACGCGTACCACAACCGCACTGCCGTCGCGGCGGACGTGCCCACGCTGGCGCTGCTGCTGGCGGCGCTCACCGTCTACGTCGCCTTCCTCGCAGTGTTCCCTGGGATTCGGAAAGAGGTATACACCATGGAGTAATTAATAAGAGGAGTGGGCCTCACGCAATATTTGTATGGAAACTAGCGTGGCATTACGCGGGGTGAAACGAGATACGCGTGATGGAGAGGGGAAATTACAACCCATCAAAACACGCCATCGGCTAATCAATTTAGGTATCTTCTTTCTACTACACATTTTTAGACTCCGCACCAATTAAAACACGCCATTTGGCCTCCGCACCGCGGGACCCGCTCCTTATGCCGGGTCCTCTTTATATTTGGTTCGTGGTATACACACATACATACCTTGCAGGGCAGTTCAGGGGCCTCAGTCCACTAATACCTTTTACTAAATATCAGTTCAATATCAGATCAGCAATAGTGTGAAGTTGGTAGAGGATTAGCAAATCAGATTTTGATATCAATTATGAAATTTGACACTTTGACTCATCTGATATTGAACTGTGTTTGTTCTAAAACGCGTAAGTGGACTAACGCCCCAGGTAGTCAGCCAGCACACAACCTGATAGGTAGTAAATAGTTTTGCCGTACACAGGCTTGCTATTACCTATCCCAATGGATGGATAGTATTTACTTTACTAATACTAATGTATTTACTTACGTTTGTTTCAGAGGTTTTCAACATTCACCATCGTCACACTAAGTCTGTTTGTGGGCACAGTAATTTTAGGTACGTATGCATATAAAAACCATGGCAATATACCTATTTACTAAAGGAGTAAAAATAGAGCCAATGTGAATGGTAGGGTTAGAAGAGGCCACATCATTCATATTTAATTTATACTAAAATAAGTCCGAATAATTCATCTTAAGATAGCTATAACCCCGACCTAGTCTAGAACGTAAAGAGAATGCTAACTAACTGGCATTATTCCTGGCATGTCGTAGGAGGAGACTAAGGGACAAGTAGTTATTGGACTAGCAACCTGACACCAATGGTTCATATAACATAACCCCAATATTCATGCTAAAAAGGTCTTCAAGATTCTGTCCACCCCGAAAGGGATTAGAGGATCTGAATATATATGTATCTACTTTTACTACTGTACGTAGTTGTATTTACTACTGTATATAAATTTCTATTTATGTACTAACCCATTCAGCTGATTAATGATTAGCTTTAATGAATGCAATGGTTTTCGTAAGTAATTAGCAAGTACTGTTTGTCTTCGGGTGATCGCTCAAGTGTAAATATCCTTGACTGCCATTGACCGAAATATTTTTTTACTTCTTTAATGACGACAATGTGAACACTTTCAGTCGACCTCGTAAGAAGTTCCGTGGTTTGGATCCTGGTAGGGTTCAAGCTTGGAATTTTGTAGCTTTTGATGATAAATTTAAATATTCCCATTCGATATGTAATAATAATAATTAATATATCCGTAATATTAATATATCCATTAATATTTCCATATAAAATAATATGTAATAGCCAGTGCCCTATATACGGCGATACGATTCACTACCTATCACGTTGGGTGCTATCTATCCAGTGAAACGCGGGCTCCAAGTGACCTACAATAAAGAAGGGAGTGTGTATACACAACTCGTGAAGCGTATACCCCTAGTCCCTTAGTCACCTCCTACATTTGGGAACCTCCTAAATTTACTTGACATGACGGGAAGAACGGCAGCTTGTTAGCATTCTTTTAAATCCCAACTAGCATGGTATATAAATAATAATAATATCTTTATTAAGACATCCACATCAATTACATACAATATTCAACATACAATAGAATTCATAGACAATAATTGAATTACACAACACATAAAATTACATTTAAATTCTATTTAAATTGTTTTACATGAAATTTAATTTACATTTCAAATATGATCACACAGCTAGTTGCGGTAATCTCAAAAGGCGTCCAGCTCAAACAATACAAATAGATATATGTATCTAAATTAACATATGTCATTTCTATTCCAGTATGTAAGCTAGGCTCGTCATGGCATGTGGCTGGTGCCAGGATATCCAGGGCGGCCTATAAAGCCTTCTCTACAGAACGGTTGGATTGCTGGCTGGCTGTGCACGTCGGATTGGGCCATGTCAATGTCACACTCAATGGTAAGCTCAAAGTATGATTTGTTTATTTATAAGTATTGTCTTTAGAGAATGATCCTAATGTGTTGGTAGAGATAATTTGTAGCTGTTTTGGACGATATAATAAGGTTGATGAATAACTAACGGGACTAAATATGAAATGAAATCAAATAAAGATAATAAAAACACTTATTGAAAGTAAAAAAAAACAATTTCATATGAACAATTATCATTAGAATTATTAGTTAATCTGTAATAAAATTACAATAAATTTATATCTATATCAATAAACTATTGGCATTTCGTAAAGGAATATCCTGCAGAGAAGTAATGCCAAGAAACTCTGCATATATTTATAGATATATACATAATAAAAATTTAACATTTCTCAAGCCTTTTAATATTAAGAAAGTCACTAGTAATAATACCTACTCGGATATTACTATCGAGGGTATCATGACATATCTACGAGTATTATCTATTATTTATAACTGTTATTCAACTTAGTCGTTACATCTCGTATCATTTTCAACCATTTTTCAGATAATTGCACTATGTAAAACAAACTTTTTATTGCAAATACTCTTTACTTACTCTTTTGAGAATCTCGGTGGCGCAATTGGTTAGCTGCCTGAAGGCTAATCGTGAGGTCCCGGGTTCGATTCCCGGTGCAAGCAGAGTTAAGAACTACGCTTTTCTACTGCTTTCCAGTCTGGTCGTTGATAATGCATCTATCTATGCATCTATATATATATGTACATACTTCTTACATAACAATGACTAGTACCCTTAACACAAGACGTAAATATACTTATCAAGGGGGCTAGTTCAATTGGTGTAATAATGTCCAATTATTATTATTACTAGCGACCCGCTCCGGCTTCGCACGGGTATAAAATATATAACCTACTGCACTATTTAATGGATGTTAGTATACATATAAACATTCCTCTTGAATCACTCTATCTTTTAAAAAAAACCGCATCAAAATCCGTTGCGTAGTTTCAAAGATTTAAGCATACAAAGGGACATAGGGACAAAGAAAGCGACTTTGTTTTATACTATGTAGTGATTACCAATTTAATTTTTTTTCCAGCCCTGTCCTCAGAAAACGCCTCGTCAGCCGACCTGGGCATAGATTACAACGAACAATTCCACTGGGAAGAATCAGGTGCTATACAGGATATGTATAAAGAGGCTTTACTCAGAGGCTTGCCTTACCCAGTGCTGTCGGTGGCAGAACACTTCGCGGTGCAACATGAAGGCTTCGAGTGGGGCTCTAAGTACAGGGCTGCTGGGTATACTACTGCTACTTTGTTGTGGTTAGTATTTTCGTACAATAATATTATCCTACATATATTATAATAATAATATTATATTATATGTAGGAGTATATACTGATACCCTTTAATCCATTTTGGGTTGGATTAAAAAGTTATTGTGTAGAGAATAATAAATTTCTAAATCATTTAGTATATTCAATCAAATATTTCGGTGAGTGAAAAGATCGTGAGAAAATCTACTTATTACTCAAAATATATTATATAGGAGAAATAGATAAATTTTCTCTTATGTTTTTGTATACCGTGACATACCTGTGACGTTAAGTTTTGAAAATCAAGTACTTAAATAGTGAGTTCCGAGTGGCTAAGAATGGCCAAGTTGATAGCGAATACTGTTTACTTGTAAAGCTCTATTCTCAATACCAAAACGATCACCGTGTTACACAAACTTGAAACTTCAAATGACCACTCTTTCTCTTTTAGGGCGGCCCTAGCTCTCTGGTTACTCATGAACCTCCTGTTGGTGGTGGTGCCAAGGTATGGAGCCTACGCCATGGCAATCCTGGGCACTGTGCTGTGTGCTGCAGCCGCTGGCTACTGGGCTTCCTTACCCCACGTGCCGTTGGTGGTGAGGCTGGACGGCTCCATGCTTTTCTTCTCTCTTGGATGGTGTTTCTGGCTAGTCTTGGTTGCTGGTGGGTATTTTGTATTACATGGCACCTGTCACATTGAGTACTGACTATCTGGTCAACACGTGGGTTCGAGGTGGCCATAGAATTACTACCTTCGCAATTGCCTTATATAAAAATCTTTTACGTTAGTTAATTTAATATTTTTTAATCATTCAATGGAACGTATAAAAATTAGCTGGGTTCCATTTCGAAATGTCAAAAAATCGCTAAGATTAAAATTAAAAGCAATAAGGGTAAAGTTAAGTTATATATATTATGATATCTTTTGCAATAGTATTATTTTATAAGTTCGCATTTAAACTTAAACTATAATAAGTGTTCGTAAAGGATAAATATTCACATTGGAGGCTGGATGAAGCACAAAATGATCGTATTATGGGACAATATCACAGACTGTCTGATGCATTGATATTTTCTTTATTTTCAGGGTGCACCTGCGTAGTAGTAGGCATAGTGATAGCTGCCCTAGACTTAATGTGGCCTCACAGGTTCTCCACGGTGCTCGAAGTGGACTACGACACGCCCTACGATCGCCACGTGTTGATCGTGGACAGCCGGCAGAGGGCGCGCCCGCAAACGCAGCCTTCTTTGCCCACTAGGATACTGAGGTAGGTTATATATAGGTTAAAGTATAACTATCACCACAGATGAATTAAGTACTCTATAACAGTTGTTTCAATTTAAGACATAGTTACTTCCAAAATGTAAGATTAATAGCTATTTCTACCTTTACATACATAAACGTCCGTTTAATACTTTTCGGGGTTTATAGAACAGAACAGACGATAATAACCTCTAGGGTAAATTTTAAAAAGAATGCGTTTACGATCTTTAACCTTTGGTAGTCAGAGGTTGAGGTTTCCATCTCTGCAATCGCGCAGGTAGTAATTCTATGGCTACCTCAAACCCACGTGTTGACCAGATAGTACTCAATGTGATAGGTGGTAAGCCACGGCGCCATTTACAAGCACTGACTATTACCTGTTCGGGAAACATTTTGACATGAATATAACGTTGTCGAAATGTAACACAATACACACTTTTACAATTTCTTTCCAGGAGACTATCCTCCAAAACCAAAGACGCAGAAGGCAACACTTCCATGGCTGTGGTGAATGAGAGCAGAGGCAGGGACAACCCGGCGTACCAGCATGAGCACCGGAAACCCAATTCTCCCTGGCGATACCCACTGTTCAGGCGGCAGATTGACAGGTCACTAGTTTTAATGGACTTTGGTTAAGTTAAGAAAAGAATGATATATGCATACTATATATATTACGCAAATATATATATATAGAGTATGATATAATACTCTATATGAATATTTGCGTAAATACAAACGGGATAGTGTGTTTTCGATATTGTTATTACTGAAGAAAACTTTATAAATGATAGTTTGCATAATCATAAAAATGCACCTTTACTATAAATAAGATATATAAATACTGACTGTAATTTTCGTTTAGGTTTAAATATCACAAATATATTACACATTGGATAATATTTTATCTGATTTGTTGTAACATCATCAAACATAAATAAATCTGCTACTTATGATCCTGCTTTACGTATTATATTAAGCGAAACTTCATTTAAAAATACGTATGTATATTGTTTGTGTTAATGTTAGTTTAATATCTAAACCGCTTATGATACCGTTACGTTTATTTATTTACAAATTGGTACACAAACAGAAAACAATGATAACAACACAACACATATAAACACAATAGAAATGCAAGTTGGTTCTAAAAATCCAGATTTTAATCCAAAGTGTACACAGCATGCCAAACTTAAGATATTACGTTCACTGAAAACAAAAACGTTCCGTCATACGTTAGGTACTAAAACAAATAGCTAATTCAGCAATTGCAATTTCAGTATCCATTCATTCATTCGTCCGTTCATTCATTCATTCGTTCGTTCGTTCATTCATTCGTTCATTCATCATTGAATTTTGTAATAATTAAAATTTCAGAGCCGACTCAGCGTCCAGTTTTGGCTCAAGCATCAACGGGAACACTTCCGGCATCAGGATGTCCCCCCTCGCCATAGGCCAGCCCGAGGCGCCATCTGCCGGTATGCCAGCGCATAGGTAATACTCATTTATTAGTCTTAAAACTTCGTTGATTTTAGTCATAGAAATATCAAAGTCATAGAAAAAGTTGTAAGTGAAAAGTGACATCACTACATAGTATAAAACAAAGTCGCTTTCTTTGTCCATATGTCCCTTTGTATGCTTAAATCTTTGAAACTACGCAACGGATTTTGAAGCGGTTTTCTTTAATAGATATAGTGATTCAAGAGGAAAGTTTATATGTATAATAGTGGAGTAGGCTATTTTATACCCGGGCGAAGCCGGAGCGGATCACTAGTTGAAAATAATTCCTTGTGTAGTAATCTTGAATTGTATTACTTACAAAAACAATAATACAGTTTGACGGCCTAAATATCATTTACTCAGAGGTTGAGTATTCATCATTGACTGAGCATTGTGATGGTCTTTGGTCACACAAAACCTTCTTACTACCTGAAAATGAGTATCCAACGTTACAGATGTAAAACCGTACAGAAACATTATAACCTATTTAGAGAAATAGGTTCGACACGGGAGAATCCTTGCCTAATATCTAAATCTATGAAGATTATGTAAATCAATGAAATAATGTGTTTTATTTTTTAGGTACCGTCCCCAAATACCAGCAGCCGAGAGAATAAAAGAAATGTGGTGATCAGACCAGGAAAAACAAAAAAAAAACACTCAATATAAAAAAATAGTTAGTTCAGTAACCACGACCTCTTTTCGAATCATTCAAGTCACAATTGCGAACTATCATTGACTCACGACATATTAGAACGATAAACAATTGAACAGGGATAGTGATAAATTCATTAATGTGAACCGAGAGTTGTCATGCATGCTGTCATTATTTAACAAAACAACGAAACTTAAAATTTCGTTTATTTCACAAAAATGCTTCTTTTTATTTTGCAATAATGACATGCAAGTATGACGTTACAATTCTATGCATTTTTATTTTGCATATGAAATTTGCTTGCTATACAAGTGTACTATTATACTTGCATGCATGCGCTTTGTAGAATAGAAACCCGGGTTAAATAATGACAGTAGCTTTGATCTGAATACACGATGAAAGTAGATTGAATTAGATTAAAATCCTCTTTAGTCCAGTTTATACTGAGGCCATTAGATATAAAATTAGTCTAAGATTCGTCGACGCGTGTGCATATATTATTTATAAAGGAATAGATCGATGTCAGATAAAATAGCGATCTCGATAAATGAAAGGTAAAACATTTAGTGTGATTTGTAAATATGTACATTTTAGTAGATAGGTTTCTGTAAGTTTGCAATGCGTTTTCCAGTGTCATAATATTATGTATTAACAGTGCTAAATTATTCACAAGATAGTATAAATTACAAAAAATCAGATTTTCTCATACTGTTGTTGATTCCACGTGTATATGAAACAAAAGAAAATACCAGTCTCTACGACATTTGAATTCAATTCTAGAACTTATGAGACGAAAATATAAAATTTTGACGACAATGTAAATTAAGACATTTATTGACACAAGAAAAAGTTGTGTGCCATTTTCATTAATATCTTAAAATAATTACCATTTATCATGTTTTATTCTTCATTATAAACAGATTGAGTGAAAATCGTAAAGAAATATATAATGATGTAATTTTTGAAACAAATTATTCATTAAATAGCGAAAATGTAAGTTTTTGATGCTCTATTAATGTGAAGAAAAATATATATCATCTCTTTAGAATCCAATATTGTTTGTAAATTTACCCATTTTCGTTGAAATCTGTAATGTCACAAATTATCTTCATAACTACCTAACACAATGTCGAAGTCATTTAGTCTTAAGTTATTTATTGTTTTAGGTGTATTTTATCTTATAGATTAATAAAATGTGAAATGTGATAGTGAGTTAAAACATTTGTTGGATTTCTATCTAAGCTTTGTAATTAACCAGGAATAGTGTTAACGAATTCTCATACACCTATTACCCAACAGAATACTTGAAAAGTGTAAATATTATAAACCATAGTGCTATTAATTACATCGTGAATAAAGTATTACACTTGCTTTAAGTATTTTGTTTAGCTACAACATGATAGAGTAAATGAATTTGTACACGTTAAACAGTATAAAAATGACGAAGTTCCTATCAGACTGATATGTGAATGTTGTTGTTTGAAATAAAACAAAAATAAATTAAAAAAATCCATGTTATAATTATTTAAAAACATTGTGACAAAGTTAAGATGAAATGACGACAAAGAATGAATGTATCATACAGTATTTATTGTGATCTACAAATAAAAAATATAAACGTAATGTTTTTTTATTTATAACATCATAAACCCACACACAAAATATCAACGCGGCGTGATGTCAAAATGTTTGAAACAATTCAAAAATACTAAAACAATTGAAATAAGGTATCCACATTATTATTTAATACATGATATACTCACGACTTAAATGTTTCGAGAATTTGACAGAAGATCATAAAAATAAATAAAGTTATACATAGGTATTGAAAGAACAAAAGCGTCTAAAGCTAAAGCTTCCTAATATAAATTTCAAAACAATATCATTGGTTATTTTGGTTTCGTAAAGCCAAAAATATATTTGGACAAGACATGTTTATAATATTTTAGAAGCTTACTAATTCTGCCGAACCAAGCCATAATTTCACAAAATAGACATTCTTCAATCATATAGTTAAATAAATACCTCCCAAACAACCACATTAATTAAAGTACCAATACTATAATTAACAAACACTCTTACTTACCTGACCTTAACAAAAAGACAAGACTACCGACCTTGCGGGGTAGCCAGAGGTTCAAGTGATTAACCTAATAGGTATTTATTTTATAACTAGTTCTCTTCTGTCACTAACTGTTCTAGTTTCAACTCGCATAGGAAACTATTCCAATTAACATAACCGTCGTTAATCAATTTGTCTAATCTATGCCATTCTGTGCACTGTAAGAAAACAAATTAACATTTAACAAAGACAAACGCGTTCACGACCATTAACCCTTGCGGGGTAGTTCGAGGTTCAGGTTTCCATCTGCGCAATTGCGAAGGTAGAGGTACTATGGACATCTCGAATTCACGTGTTAACCAGATAGTCAGTACTCAATGTGACAGGTGAAAAGCCATATCGCCATTTACAAGCCCTATTACCTGTTCGGGGAACAGGTTTCCTCACGATGTTTTCCCTCACCATATAATCTGGTAGTTCCCTAAGAATCTTTCTACTGCATGCCGGGAAAAATGGCTGTTAGTTTATTTGCTATTAAACTAACTACGATACTATAATATACGATGTATTTAGTGAAAATGTATATAAATATATGTATTTATGCTAAAACTGACTTAGGAGATATCATCATTCGCCCCAAAAAGGATTAAAGGACATGATTGTACATGTTCTCAATAAAAATAATTCCATATTTACCTCTGTATCTTTAACTGGGGGAGCGTGACGCACAATTTTCTTATAATCTTCATCCGGCATATCAAACACTGGATTGGTTTTGAAGTCGAGGAAATCTATCAAGCTCTTGTAAATCACTTTGCAGTTCTGATCCTTGTCCAGCCTGTTGAAAGGTATTAAAAATATATTAAATTCAAATATATTTCATATTTATTCATCTGATAGTTATATAGGATGATGTACGTGATAATAATTTCATTGTCATACAATATTATGAGAAGATAAACATATATGACTAATAAATAAGCCACTGCTTGTAACTGACAACAAAGCCTACCACCTGTCATATTGAATACTGACTATATGGTCAACACGTGGGTACGAGGTGGCTATAAAATTACTACCTTTGCAATTGCAGAGATGAAGACCTCTGAATACCCCGCTAGAGTTAATGGTCGTGAATGCGTTTGTCTTTGTTTGTTTGTCTTATATACAAATCAAATATATTTCATATTTATTCATCTGATAGTTATATAGGATGATGTACGTGATATTAATTGCATGGTCAGCCAATTTTATGAAAGAATAAATATATACACATACACATTACACTCTTTAGCCCACTTATCTCGACTTTTACTCTATGAATGAATAATGTGTATAATTTTTTATTGTTGGCTTTTTGTCTGATTAATAACAGACAAAGTTTCGAGTTTGTATTGCCAAGGCGCACAAAGATTTACAAAATAGATACTCATAGCCTGTCCTTATAATTCTTTGAGAACTTTAACTTACTGACATATATAAATCTATTTAAATAACACACTTATATAAGAGTGTATGTTTTGATAGTAGTGTATATTTTAATATACAAGTCCTCTAGCACATAGAAAATCATCTTAATTCCCATTACTACACGCTCTCTTTGAACCCTGTACCCACTGACACCATCAATCCCAACGACTAAGCTACAAACTAACAAGCCATACTCACAGATCCAGCATACAATTCATGAGCTCATCACTCAGAGGTAGTCTATGAGACTTGAGGGTCTGCCGGAGCCTTTCCACTGACAGGGAACCTTCTCCATCCTCATCCACATGCTTCAGACCCTCGAGGAGGCGGTCACGGTCGTCCCATAAACCACGGGTCAGGCTTGAGAATACTAGGGACCTGGTAGATAGGGAGGGAGAGAAAAATGTGTCAATATGTTGGAGTTTTGAAAAAAAACTATAGAAATATATGTCACATCCATTTGTAGACTAGAACGTCATAGAACATACGATACCCGTCTTTCCAGCATCGCAGAGGACTCCTGAGTCGATTAAGGAACTAGAGATAAATTGAGTTTATTGGGTAATAACAGATTACTTTTTTATCACTATTTCAAACGTATGTCCTTACAGCCCCGAAAATTATGCTAAATGTGACCAAGGAGATATGAATTTGTTTCAAGGTTCTGTTAAACCAAGGACAACAATAGCGTGTTACAAACATGTTCTAATAGCTCACCTTATCATCTCATATCGACGAGTCTTCTGTGGCCCCAAATCACCTCGGAAAAAGCGAATTATGGTGACGAACTCATGCTCCGTCATCTGTTCACACATTATCTCCTTCAAGGCTTGTCTACAAAGCAAACAAAAGAGTATTTATAAACACAATTTGTTAATTTTGCTAAGTTGTTAAATCTAGTGCGTCCATTGTTATCCAACTAGTAGGTTCTGACTGTCTAATTAACATGTGGTTTTTTCGTTATTTTCCAAAGTTACTTAATCTAGTGCATCCATATGTATCCAACTATTAGGTACTGACTGTCTAGTGTACACGTGGTATTTAAATGGACATAGAATTACAACTTCCACAATTACAATATTATAAATAAAATCTGAAAAATGTAAATATTAGTGAAAATATCTTAGAACTTATGACAACTAAATTTCTACCTGCTAGTGGTTGGATGAAAGCCACGAATGATCGTGTTGTGTTGCGTAACCTTGAGGAGGCCTACGTCCAACAGTGGACTAGTACAGGCTGATTGATTGATTGAATTTACTACCTTATATGTACTGAATCTATATCAAGCAGTATGGCCGCATATTGCTAACCAGAATCATACGAAACACATTTCATATTCAATTAAATTATACTCACTTAAAGCATCTAACCGACATCAACTCCTTTTTTTCAGGCAGCACAGCATTCATGTATTTATTCACGAAATTCTTGTAGGCATTGTCGGTTGAGGCCAACACTCTTCTAATCTTGTCCATGATCACGGCCACATTTGACTTTGGATACTAAAAGAAAAAAATACTGCATAAAGTCTAAAAGGCTATAAAAAACCTTTTTTTAATGACAAAAGTTAACTATACAATTTCGTTCGCAATTTTAATTACTTTCACACATCTAACATGACTGAGAATAACATACATTTTTCAGGCTACCATAATCTTAAGATGCTTAATTGTTTGGCCATAGTCTTATAAGATAAATAAAGAATAAAAGGAGAACATGCATTTATTTAGAGGGACAACATAATCCAGTCCAATACGCTGCGTACGTGCTATGAAGAGTATTGCCCACTCCCTTTCGCTTCGTTTCATTCATACATAAAATATTTAATTACTTACATATTTTCATCATCTCGCAAATTTCATTTATCTTGCTGTCCACTGCTCCACATTTATTAAATATATGTATGTGAGTGAAGTGGAAGGGCGGTGATTTAGGGGCCGGCCTAATGAGACATATGACAGTAAGATAGATGCTATAACGCATGAGTGTCAATGAAGCGAAAGTGATCTGTCAGGATCGGGACAAATGGGGATCCATGATCTCAGCCTACCCCTCTACAGTAAATCAGGCGTGATGTATATGTATGTAAGTTATTTAGAGGTACACAACATAAAAGAGAGAGTAAAGTACTACTCGTAACTCACCAAATCCGAATGCAGCTCCATATACCGCAGGGCATATTCATCGGCTGACACCAATCTGAATCTATACTTGTTCACAATCAACTCGTTGCCAATCCACATGTCTTTGTCCGTGTAAGTCGGAGGTTCGTTAGGCACGTAAAAGTCTACGTCTGGCAGATACATTTTGCCACGGCGAAAGAAATTACCACCCTGTATCAAAAAATACATATTTTATTTATTTACTATATGAGACTAAGGTCGTATCACGATAAAATTACATATAGATATCTTTATATCACCTGAGGAACGAGCGTTTAAAAATGCATTTTATTTCGAACATGCTTCGTCATAAACTATATGGTGGTCTAAAGTTAAGGGTTCACTATCAACTGAGTGATAGTTTTTACCCATTTTATCCTGAGATTCTTAATTTTCAGGCAGTTCAGGTGGTAAACTTTGCCACAGTATACTGATAAATTATGACCTTTTTCCTATAAATAGTATGATTTCCTCTCGACGTCTTCTCATACCGAAATCTCTTAAAAGATAATACTAAAACACACAGTAGTCATCACGTATGTATATCAATTATTCCCAATTCTGAAAAACCACCACCTAAAGACATCATAAAAAAGTAATAAAAATATTAAAACACACCGTAAATCCTGAATTCCGCTTAGTAAGTTCAAACACAGCCATAGTGTCATCGCAAAGGTAGTATTTGACAACGAAGTATCGATCGAGATCCTCCGGGTTATCCGAAATAAGGATGGCTGCGAACCGCAGGCAATGAGAATCGAAACCCACTCTGCAATCAAAAGAAACAATAAAACTCTATGTTAGAGGACTCCAAATAAAATTTACATACATACTTATACATTCACGTCCTTCAATTCCTTTCGCAGTTGACAGAACCTCGGAGATTTAGTATCTCCCACAGCACTTTTTAGCATGAATATTAGAGTTATAATATCATAGGGAACATTAATGACGGGTTGCTTGCCCATCGCCTAATAAATACCATTGACTTATTGACCTAGTCCCTTAGTCGACCTCTACAACTTGCCGGGAAGAACAGCAGCTAGTTAGCATTCTTATTATGGCCCAGACTAGGAAATAACTTATAGCCTATATATTTCTGACGACCTTAATGGCGCGATCGGTTAGCCACCGGAGCGATAATAGTGAGGTCCCGGGTTCGATTCTCGGTGGAGGCAGAGTTAAGAACTACGCTTTTCTTCTGCTTTCCAGTCTGGTCGTTGATTATATATGCTATATATGTATTTATCTATGCATAATAAGTATATATTTCTTAAATATACGTTGACTAGTACCCTTAACACAAGTCTTAAATGAACTTACCAAGAGACTAGTTCAATTGGTGTAATAATGTCCAAATATTATTATTTTTACTTCTAAGTCACAATTTCGCCACTCACTTGTCCTTATGCAGAAACTTCATGAAGTCCCTGTGAACTGGGCGCGGCTCCATTCTCTTGCAGTTCTCGGCTGAATCCTCGAAGGAACCATATCCGTTCCACGGCGGCAGCTGCCGGTCGTCCACTGCTGTGCTCACACACTGCTCAGGCTCCTCCGGGTAAGGTAATGGTGTGAACTGGTCTGTAAAAGACATATATGTACTTACAGGAGCGAGATTCGAAGTGGACTGAAGCTTTAAGATGTTTGGTCATCTGTGGTAGGAGCAAAATAGATAGATTTATTGACAATATATATTTATGAGCGAAGTGGAAGAGCGGTTAAGTAGAGGCCGGCCTATTAAGACAAATGACAGTCAGATAGACGCCATATTGAAAAAAGGTGACGCTAGGAGTACGTATAACCGCTGAGTGTGTATGAGAAGATGTATGAGTATCGATGAAGTGAAAGTGGTCTGTCAGGATCGGGACAAATGAGGATCTGTGATCTCTGCCTATCACTCTACAGGGAATTAGGCGTAATGTGTATGTATAAAAGTACAATACATACATACAGGACCAAGATTCAAAGTTTGTGTAGATGGAGCAATTAAAACCAGCTTCTGCTTTGCGATGGTTTTGATGACTTAGTATTTGTATTGGATCATTTTAGACATATACCACAAAAACGACAAATATTACAAGGATCATCAGCGACCATGCGAACATTTACATTCATCTTACATCTGTTTCTTTCTATCAGATCATTAGGCAAGCTATACTAAAACAACAAACCCCTAGTAGTAGTAGAAAACCGACAATTCACCCATCACCATTATAATCTACCATTATTCATCCATCAAACATTTCCATTAATGCTTAACAGCAAATTTTTACTAGTAATGTTTATGCATATAAACTAACATACCTCAAAAGTGAATAAAACAAAGTATTATGGAATGTAACTTACTGATGCCATATTTCGTTCGGAAATATTCCTTGGTGAAAGAATCGCAGTCTGTAAGCACGACCTTCCTCCCATATACGTTGAGAACTGCGCCGATTATTAAGTCAGATGGTGAATAGGTAGGTATCGGGGGACCTCCAGACATTTCTATTCTTTCTGGCAAGTACTGAAAATAGAGAAAAAACCGTATTCAGGCATTAAAACTTCGCATATCTCTAGGGCTTGTCTTGATCGTAATAAGAATGCTAATTAGCTACCGTTTTATCGTCTTGTCGTAGGAGGCTACTAAAAGACTACGATACAAAGGAATCAATTGGGCGATGGGCTATCAACCTGTTACTATTGATTCATATAAATATCATAGCAACTTCAATACGAATGCTAAAAGTGACCTAGTAGATATTATATCTGCGAAGTCCTGTCCTCTACGAGAATGAATAAAAGACATTAAAGATTAAAAAGTATAAAAATATGATCAGTGTTTACCCGTGGTAATCTCATCCTTTTCAAAAACAACGGTCCGGCTTCCAGTCCGTAATTGTCGTCAAATATCTCCTTTATCTCAAAAGTGTCGTCTGACAGATAGTAATGGATTTCCAGCTTGTGTAAATAACCAAATGTTGTCGCTCGATCGTCCCAATAGCCGAAAAATCTGTAAAATACATAAAATACATTTCTAATTTAAAGTGTGTATGAGTGTCTTAAAAAGAATGTGGTTTGACAAGATCGGAACAGAAGGGGATCCGTGATCTCTGCCTCCCCCTCTACAGGGAAACGGGCTTGATATGTTTGTATGAATTTCTTGTTGAGCTATTATTGAGCAAGGTTGCTATGACGACCCAAAATAACAAAAACTATTCGGGTGCAGTTACAATTTGTAAAACTGCACTCTTTATTAATTTAGTTAACTATCATGGGGTAACAAAGAATATGGAATTGAAGACTACATACAATAAATGCATTTAGTGGAGAGAGTCGTAAATGAATATACGATTTTAGAAAAAATAGTTTTTTTTATATTTAACAATCTATTTCCAGGGCCTATAAAACCCAAAATTATGTTTTCCCATATATTCAAATACATACAGATCATTTAATACTTTTCAGGGTAGACAGAACCTCGAAACCTTTGATAAAGCATAATTCTAATAATATAGTTCCTTCCTAAGCATAGCTATAACTCACCGCAAAACTTGGCGATCGTAGTCCAAGAATTGTTTGAATGGATTCGGAGCTGGCTCGGTGTGTTTCGGCTGCTCAATCTACGAAAAGAGACACAAATTTTCTTTAATATATATTCACAATATAACTAATAATCTACCAACAAGATATATGCACATATTTTTAATGATCTATAAATAATATAACAAATAACATTTACCTACTCCACCCATGCGGGGTTCACAAGTGGTTTTCACCCATTCGAAACCCACATTTTACCTGATAATCAATCACGTGATAACCAGATAATCAGTTCTTAATGTGACTGGTGGTAAGCCGATACGCCATTTCGATGCACTGACTACTACTGGTTCTAAAGAACAGATAGGTTTCTTCGTCATTATCATTGTATTCCCTCATCGTAGTAGTAGTACCGTTTTATAATAATGTTAGTAATATTATAATTATATGCAGGTACTTGGTAAAAATAATGGTAAAATTAATACAACTATAATTCTTATGACAACAATATATTTTAGATACCTTTGTCTGAGCATCGGGCCACGGTATCGGATCAGGTACATGAATGCCCAAACGATTCAAGAACACTCGTGTGAAATTGTCACAGTTTACAATCTGCAAACGAACTCTTATTAGTGTAACACACAGATAAATATACATTCACGTCCTTTAATCCCTTTCAGGTTGGACAAAACTTCGGAGAAAATATATTTCCTAGGTCACTTTTTAGCATGAAGATTGGGATTGCGATGTCATAATGGAACATTGACGACAGGTAGCTAGCCCATTGTTTTTTTTTTTTTGATTATTTTGACCCTCAGTCTCTTAGTCGTCTCCTACGACATTGCGGGAAGATCTGCAGCTTGTTAGCATTCTTTTTACGTACCAGACTAGCACGGGACATTATACAATACAACTTTACGTGAACAAAAACTATTTACAACCATTAAGCCCGTTACGTTCTTTTTATATAATTGATTGTTAATGGAGATATCAATCCTATGTTTAATATAATCACGTAACAGGTGGAGTTCCATGACGCCGTATAAGAATGCTAACTGACAGCTATTCAAAAGAACAATCTCTAATTTCTTAAGAATACACAAATTTCATTTTTTATACCTTGAAAACCTTGCCGAAAAACGTGACCTCATATCCGACATTAATATCCAAAATGTCAAAGTAAACATCATAGCTGTAGGGCAGACGAATACGCTGCCGACTGATCAATAACCCTGAAAGCACAAACACAATCTAGAAATAGAAATTAACTTTTATCTAAGCTATATGTGAAAAGATAATTATTTCTGTAAAATTTGGTTTTGTAACTGGCACTGGGCAAAAAATTCTAAAAACCGGAGTTTCTTGTTGGTTCTTCTCCGAGCCAGGGCTTCTGAACCAACGGTAGAATTATAATGCTAAGAGACAACCAGTGTTAGGCAAATGTTTTGACTTTCAATGAATGTACTATACTTGTACTTATGTTGAATAAAAAGATTTGACTCTGACTTTATGATTGGGCCTAAGAATTCAAAAAATTTAAGCACTGGATTCCATCCAAAATGTACGAATAAATAAATTTATCAATTCGGCGTAACTCAGTCGTTTAGGGCTTAACTCTGTATGGTAGGGTACAGGGGTTCAAACAAGATGAAATGAAGTTTGCTGATTTTTTATGTACATTGTCACAAAAAAATACATTTGAAAATGCGGCGAGGGAAAACAAGAGGGAGCGAAGGGAACATCGTGAGAAAATATATAACCTGTTCGGGGAACATGTAGGTTTTCAATGCTTGTAATTGTTACACGGCTTACGACCTACCACATTTAATAATGTCTATTTAGCACATGAAAACATGAAAACGTCAACACGTGGGTTCATATATAAACTTATGAAGTAAACTGTATACGAAGGAGGTACATTGAACTATGAATAGAAGTTACATTAATACCTTGAGCTGTACCACTGTTGTCAGTCTTCGGCTCCATGACTTTAATAGTGCCATCTTCCAGGTAGTAGTAGATATCCACCTTCCGAACCATGTGGCTCATGCCTGGCACCTCGTGCAGAGATTGCTTGAAGTAAGCTTGGAAATGTAGTATCTGGTACAAATATGGAATGGTTAAGTTTTATCACCTTATCTGTATTAGTGACCTGTGACATTAGTATAATGCCATCATAATACAGAGAGTAAGGTTGAAGATGACCGAGGTGATATTCTAATTTATTTAAGGGATAAATTGACATAAAATAGTAAGTAGGTATTTATAGATAAATAAAAAATGAAATCATTCAACATCATGTCCACTTGATCCTTTGTCTTGCTTGAGGGATACATTTAACTACCAATTTCTTATACTCGGTACAACACTTGAAATAAAAAACTTGAACTTATATTTAATGCCTTATTTCAAACAAAAGTAACAACAATTTAACTTAAATGATAGGCTATGAATTTTAAGTTAATAGTGTTATTTTTTTTGTTTTTTAATTACGTAACAATTATAATTGACCGGCTTTATCAATAAATGTAAGGCCATCAGTAAACAAGCTTTAAAAAAATTTATTATTATACGTATTATTTACACAATCAAAAGATGAATGGTTTATAAAGAAAACTAGCGACCCGCTCCGGCTTCACACGGGTAAAAAATATATAGCCTACTCTACTATTTAATGGATGTTATTATACATTAAACCTTCCTCCTGAATCACTCTATCTATTAAAAAAAACTGCATCAAAATCGTTCCGTTGCGTAGTTTCAAAGTTTGAAGCATACAAATGGACATAGGGACAAAACAAGCGACTTTGTTTTATACTATGTAGTGATAAATAAATAAAGAATGGCAAAAAAAAAGGATAACGTATTGTACCTTACATATTATTTAAACAAATAGTAACAAATATCCTTACCGCTCGATCATAAACGACCCAAGCAGGCAGTTCAGGCGACTGTTTCCTCGCATAGAGAGATGGCACCCTGTCAACCTTATCACTCTTGTCAATCAGCATGTTCACCTTATCCAAGGTCGTAAATATCGGGTCCAAGCCGAACTTAGTTCTGCCCAGCTGTAAGGATAAATTGCGTTTATTTATAAGGACCTTAAAAAAAAGTACTGTACTATAGATAGATAAATGCATAACCAACGACAAGACGGGAACGCAGAAGAAAAACACAGTTCTGAACTCTGCTTCCACCGTAATCGAGGACCTTACGAATAGCGTTTTGTTAGCGTCAGTCATTTTTGAAGTGCTCATCAAAATATACGATATTATTCCATATAAATACTGAATGGCACGCCAAAATAATACAACCGCAAACGTAACCAAACCTTTGTCGGGCGTTAGTATATATTTTTGGAGTAAAATGCATAATTTTAGATGTAAACTTATTTTTCATTTATAATCGGGTTTCTGTATTGCACTTCTTTACAGACCTACCCCCCAGAGATTCTTCGCACTCCTTACTAGGGGGGTATATCTGTGTTATGCGGATGAATATTAATATATTGACCCACGAACCTAATACAAAGTAATTACTTTAAAACTTAGTAATTACTCCATGGATTGACCTAAGGGATTGTAGATTAGGTGAAAGGGCGGTTATGTTGCGCTAGGTCCAATAAGATATATGACATTCAAACAGACGACATATTAAAAAAGGGTATCGTTATAAGTACCAAGAATCGCCGAGTGAGTATGAGGTGTGTGCATTGATGTTAATGAAGCGAAATTGGCATATCGGGATTGGCTTTCGTTATAGGTTCGAATGTCGCCTTTTACTTTACTCCTACAATCAATCAATCAATCAGCCTATGTCAGTACATTGCTGAACATAGGCCTCCCCGAGGTTACGCCTCACAACACGATCACTCGTGGCCCTCAGCCAACAACTACCAGCGCCCTTTTACAGGTCATCGGTCCATCTAGTAGGGGGCGTCCTACACTACGTTTACTCTTACATCTATCGCAAAATTTATTTATTACTGTTTCCCGTATCAATCTGGAATGTAAAAAACATGCTAACTAGCTGCCGTTCCTGTTGGAATGCTGTAATAGTCGACTAAGGTACAAGGGTTAAATTGAACCTATTCGTCGATATATCGAGCAACAGTTCTCCAAAATATTTATGCTAGAAAGTGACCAAAGAGATATTATATCTCGAAGGTTCTGTGTACCCCATAAGGGTTAAAGGACGTGAATAAATGTATGTATAAGTATAATTACTTCGAGGTTATTTGAATAGCCAGGCAGCAACGGCAATCGAGGATTTCTTACAGCCATCTTTACTAATGTAGCACAACTTATCAATAAATATTATTTCTTCAATAACGATAATAGTAATAATCAGTAAACAAACCAAAAAACAAATTCAAGTCGTCATAGCAACGGATCTAAACTCTTGCCATGGAAACCATGTAGTCAAAATACTGACCTCTATGATTGCAAGTAGATCGTACACATAAATAGATTTACATACTTACACAGCCTACCCATTTACCTGTAGAGTGGTATGTAGTGATCACGGATTCCCATCTGTCCCAATCCTGACAAACCACTTTCGTTTCATTGACACTCATACACCTATTTATTCATCATCATCATCAGCCTGTCTGAATGCACTGTTGGACATAGGCCTGCCCTAAATGACGCCAGTTCTACCTGTCAGTGGCCGTTTGCATCCATACGATGCCGGCCAACCTGCGCAGGTCGTCTTCCCAACTTGCCGCCTCACACTACGTTTAGTGAGACGCGGTCTCCACTCTTGAACTTTTTTGCTCCAGTGACCATCAATCCTTCTGCATACGTGACCAGCCCAACTCCACTTCAGCGTGCTAATTCTTTTCATAATATCGGTAACTTGAGTTCTCTGGCGTATCACCTCATTTCTGATGCGATCTTCCAGAGAAACGTCGAGCTTCTCTCGCTCCATAGCTCGCTGAGCGACCTTGAATTTGTGGGCTAGTCCCGCAGTGAGTATGCACGTCTCAGAACCGTACGTCACAACGGGGAGCTCACACTGATAAACCTTAGTTTTCAGGCATTGTGGTAAATTGTGTTTTGCTGATACTTAGCTATTTTGCAATTCAACAATTCAATTACATTATTATTAAAGTCAATACTAGAGATAATATACAATATTTTAGTACTTTATTTATTTAGATAGATGTCGTCGTATTAAAAAAGCGTGATACTAAAAATACTTAAATACGCCGAGGTTATATTAGTAGGAATCGAAAGTGGTCATTCAGGATCGGAACAAATGAAACCGTGTTGTCTACCCAACCCTCTGCAAGAAAAAGGGTTTGATGTGTGTGTAGAATACAGAAACTCTATTCCAGCATCCTTGCTATAGACTACAACATGTAAACAACCTTATGTCATTCGGCCAAAACAACTATTTGAAGTAGAATACTTCAAAAATTATTAGATATTATTATTTTAATTAAATGTTTTTGTTTTGATTTGATTACGAAATTTTAGTTAAAATATGTAATATATTTATGCGAACATAAAATCACTTATGTATTTATTGATAAAATTATTTACAATATAACAAGGATATATAATTTATATATAATTTTAGTTTATTTGAATTTACTTAATATTTTTTTACGCATATATTTTCCAAAATGGTTGAAGCTGAGCAAATTTTACACGAAGAAGATCTCGAGGAAGAAAAAGGAGAAAAGATCGATTCTCTTAAGGATATCTTACCCGAAGACGTAGTTCTTACCGTAGATACCTTTGGCTTCATGCCAGGGGCCATAGATAAGATTGATAGGAGTGACGAAAGCGCCTGGAGTCAAGGCATCGTTTCTACCAGCAATCCTGACTTGGTGAGACGATTCACTTGGAAAACCAAGAATAGGATGTCTGTTCAGGTAATAAGATATTATTATATGTGTTAGATAAATTGGCTGTCGAAGTATTAAAAGGTAGACCCGTTGTTGTAGAAAGGTAGCGTCTGATTAATTATGAATGTCTTTGAATAACGTATATGAGAAACAAATTATCGATTCGAAAATGATACTGTATTTTCATTTTCATCTGTTGTACGTATATGCCTCTACGTTCCGAACGGGATAGGCAGAGACTATAGAACCTGGAAAGATCATGACAAATCTCTCTCACTTCACTTACACTCATTAACCTTCTCATGTATGCTCTTCTGTTCTTCACACTACGTACATCCACCTTGAGAAGAATGTCTCCAGCTTGATATGTATAAGTTCTACGCGGCTTACTCCGTCGAACTCTCCCTTCCACTTTGGTTTCATAGATTCTTTTTGTAATCCAGCTTTAATGGATGATGGATGACACCTTAACATACCTTTCTCTATTTTCGATACAACATAGTATATCATACTACAACGTTCACTCCGATGTGTGTGTGCAATTCATCTGATTTATCGCCATCATTTCGAAACTGAAGACATTCTTTATATACATACACTCACTCTGTACTGTACTTTATATATAAATATAAATAACTAAATTATTGTTAACAGTTAATCAGCTATGGGGCTGCTTTCACATCCATCGTAGTCCCAGATAAATGGGGCAACCCTATTGATGTTTTAGCTGGATTCGACACTTTGGAAGGTAAATAAAATATTTATTATAATTTCCAGTTATCATCTTATGTAATGTAATACCTATCAGTTTTTCCAGTCTCATAAAACTTATTGATGTGACTTAGCATTCATAAGACCTATAGAAGCAGAAGAAACTTAGTCACGTTTGATGTTTTTTGAGTTAAAATATATTTTATAGGTATCTTTATGTTAGTATTTTAATTGTGAATGTAATCAGTAAAAAAAACACCCTTCATTTTATACGAGATACGATAAATCTCAGATCATAATGATAACATATAATCATAAGTCTGATAATAAGTTATTCAATTATAACCCGGATACGATGAATAAGTAAACTTTTAGTACAAGATCGAATTATTAAAAAGGGTGACGTTACAGGTGTATGAACAAGTAGTGTTTTGTTAGATCCGTGATCTCTGCCTACTCTTCTACAAGGAAACGGCCGTAATGTGTGTATTTACAACATATTTTCTTATTTCCCAGAGTATTTTCAAAAACAAAACCCATACTTTGGGGCAGTGATCGGTCGTTATGCAAACTATGTAAGGGACGGAGCCGTGACCATGAAACCTTCGGGAAAACAATACGTGCTATCATGCAACCAAGGCTTTCACCACTATCACGGTGGATTCAAGGGGTTTGATAAGGTTATCTGTCATACATACATATATATTCACGTGCTTTAATCCCTTTCGGGGTGAACGGAACCATGGACATGAGAAAAAATCTCCTTGGTCACGTATTAGCATGAATATTGGGATCATGATGTCATATGGAACATTGGTGACAGGTTGCTAGCCCATCACCCAATAGAATTATTACATTACATTCATTCATTACATTACATTCACATTCAGATTACATTAAAATTGAATCTAATGGAATCCATCATATGTGTTATTATTATGCCAACTAATTGACATATTCTCATTTAAATTATTATTTAAGCTCTGATGTTAATCAAATTATAGCCTGGTGAGTCATTAAGCCATTGTTGACTTGATATACTTGTCAATTTAAAGCTTAAGATTTACTACCCACTACGGTTTTAACTTCGATCACGTAGTACAATAATTATAATAACTGTATTAAGACAACTACTACTATAGTACTACTATAATATTATTAAAAGACCAATCACCAATTAAATGGCCACAAATTATTCAACTTCTTTAACAAAACTAGGTAACATTGTATTTTAGTTCCAAATTTAAATATTATTCCTAAAGATTCACATATATCTCCTTTTCATCATGTTCACGCCTCTACTTCCTCACGTGACACACAGAGACAACCATCACCACCTTCAACAATCCTCTCTAAAGCCACATACTAAATCTTTATCCAGGTCAACTGGCGTTACCACGTAATGGGTAAGAAGGTGATATTAAGCCACGTATCAGACAGACTTCACGAGGGCTACCCTGGCTCCCTCATGGCTCACATTGCAGTAGAGGTGACGTGTGAGAACGTGATCAAGATAGAGATCAAATGCTTCACGACGGAACCCACTTTTCTCAATGTCAGCTATTCGCCGTACTTTAATTTGGCTGGACATGTAAGTATCATATACAAGACTAGTGACCCGCTCCGGCTTTGCACGGGTATAAAATATATAGCCTACTCCACTATTTAATGGATGTTATTATACATATAAACCTTCCTCTTGAATTACTCTATCTATTAAAAAAACCGCATCAAAATCCGTTGCGTAGTTTCAAAGATTTAAGCATACAAAGGGACATAGGGACAGAGAAAGCGACTTTGTTTTATTCTATGTTCAACACAATTAACCCATGCGAGGTAGTAAGAGGTTTAGGTGTCCATCTTCGCAATCGCGCAGGTAGTAATTCTATGGTTACCTCAAACCCACGTGTTGACCAGATAGTTAGTACTCAATGTGGTAGGTGGCAAGCGATGTCACCATTTACAAGCACTAACTATTACCTGTTCGTGAACAGGTAGGTTTCCTCGCGATGTTTTCCTGACCGTAGTATTATAAAAGTGGATCAAATATGGATGTAGTGTAAGGGTGGTTACGTAGGAGCGTACGATCCAATAAGACATATGATAGTCAGATAGACGCCATATTGAAAAAAGATGACGTTAGAAGTATCTATAACCGCCGAGTGTGTATGAGTGTCAGTGAAGTGAAAGTGGTTTGTCGGGATCGGGACGGATGGGCATCCGTAATCTTTGACTACCTCTCTACAGGGAATCGTCGTGATGTGTAATTATAACAGAATCTCTTTTATTATATACAGTCTGTGTTTTCAAGTTAAATCGGTCTTCAAGGTCCACTGTTTTACAGTATTTTGAGTCAATTTTTAACCTCTGTTAGTCTTCCTTTTTATCGAAACCGGTATCAAACATTTTATAATATAAAACCTTTGTTTCGTACATACATATACATTCACGTCCCCTAATCCCGTTCGGGGAGGATAGAAACCTTGAAGATTATATTATCTCCAAGGTCACTTTATAGCATCAATATTTAGATTGTGATGTTATATCGAACATTAATGGCACGTTTCTAAGCTATCGCCCAAAAGATTCTATTGACCCCTTATTCCTTAATCGCCTTCTAAGACATGCTGGCAAGAACAGCAGCTAGTTTCCATTATTATGCATGAGTGCATCTTAGTTTCGTGATATCAGTATTATATCAAAGAACTGTTTTCAGACAGCATCTCCAGATGACCTGATGAAACATGTGGTTACATTGAATTGTGATAAGTACACTCCAGTGGATAGAGATGGCGTCGTCACTGGTAATCATTTAAAATTCATATTCAGTGTAAATTAAATACTTTTTTTATTATATAAAATATTGTCCTTTGTTCTTATAAACGGAAACCTTATAAAAAGTTACGGGGACTGCAGTTTTAGCGTTGACTGTACACATGTTTTACAAATAAATAGTCTGTGTCCC